>VZQC01003749.1:1471075-1537420 GCA_009823505.1 Rhizomys pruinosus | reverse complement strand
TATATCAAGTTGGAAAGAACAACAAAAGAATTGGGGAAAAAAGAAAAAAAAAGACTGAAATAGTGAAGTTCTCCCTAAAACAATAAGGCTCTGCTTTGAAAAAAAACCAAAAAACTCTGGAAAGACTCGCAAAAAGATGCAAGGCACTTATAGCAGACTGCAGGAACTCAGGTGGGGTGGGGGCCATGGAAAGGGAAGTGACTCTAAATTTGATTGACAAATGATGTATGAGGTATGGAAATAGTTTAATAACAACAATAAATTTAAAAAAATAAGTAAAATACAAGAAAAGAAAAGTTTCTTTGTGAGTGTTGAGAAGAAGCTGGAGAGAGGGTGGTAGTCTGTAGGACACGGGTGTTATGAAAGGAATAGTGGGTAAACTCTAAATAGGGATGGAGAAGTAAGATTATACACAGAGAGAAGAGTAATAAATACTGCTTAGGGTGTGTGAAAAGCCAAAGAGAAATGTATAATGTCCTAAGCCTCATGAATAATACACATAATACATACGTGAGTGCATTTGTATAGCTGAAGACTACATAACAAAAATCACACTTCCAGGCAAGGGAAACTTCCAGTTGTTGGTCAGGGTAGTGCAAGAAAATTCCAAAATAATGTAGACTATTTCCACAACCACTGTTTCCCAGAATTTGAAGGTATAACCTTGTTGCTGAAGATATGACATATGTCAAATCCAGGATTTAGAGCAATTGAATTGGAGCTGACCTGGAAGCCTCAGCCTCGAAGATAAGTGCTCATAATATTAGAAAATATTCAAGCCACTATTTAAGAAAACTGATCAATGGTTCCACTCAGCCATAAATCATACAAACCACAGCAATGGACAGTCCAGAAAAAATTTACTGCTGTATTAGTGACACTTTTATCCTGGAAGTAATCAACACCTGTCTAATTGGACTCAAGACCTGCTCAATAAGAAAGAATTCATCAGTGGTACTGTAAACAAGTTCACATGGTTGGAGGGGTCATATACCCTCAAGAAGAAACTGTTATTGTATAACTATATACAGCACTTCAATTTATAGCTACCTTCTAAATAAGTATACTTACATTTGCAGTTAAGTGTACCTCTCAACACTTATCAAAGAAGCTTCTTTTTGCAACAGATGGAGATTATTTTTAAATTTTGAGGAATCTCCATACTGTGTTCCTCAGTGAATATATATTTTCACCCACAGTAAGAAAAGTTTTCCTTTTCTCCACTATCTTGATAGCACTTGTTATGTTTGTGCTTTTTGCTAGTAGCCATTTAAGCTAGGATGCTATGATATCTCATTGTGGTTTAGATTTTCATTTCCTCCAAGATAAATAGCATTGAATAGTTTTTCTTAGGCCTCTTGGACATCTCTATGAGTTATTTGAATGAATGTATATTTAGGTTTAGTGAAGTGCAAATGATTTACACTGAAGAAAACCCATAGAATACATTGCAAATAAAAATCAGTTTATTTATTGTCTTTCATATTGAATTTTTACAGTTCCTTATATATTCTGGATATTAACTACTTGTCTGATGTATTTTTTTGAGACAGGGTCACCCTTTTAGTCCCAGGTGGCCTGGAGCTTGCTCTGTAGACCAGGCTGGCCCTGAACTCACAGAGATGGCCCTGCCTTTGCCTCTCAAGTGCAGGGATTAAAGACGTGTCATCACGCCTGGCACTAAAGACTGTTCTTAGCCACCATGTGGGTGCTGGGAATCAAACCTGGGTCCTCTGCAAGTACAGTCAGTGCTCTTAAGTGCTGAGCCATCTCTCTATCCCCTTATCTGATGTATTTAAAAATATTTACTCCTGTTCATATGGAAAAACAAAAGACCCCAGATAGCGGAAACAACCCTGAGCAAAAAGAGCAGGGTAGAGCGTATTACAATACCAGACTTCAAACTATATTACAGGGCTATAGTCATAAAAACAGCCTGATACTGGCACAAAAGCAGATCTGTAGATCAATGGAACAAAACTGAAGATCCAAACTTGAGCACATCCAATTTAAGCCACCTCATATTTGACAAAGGGGCCAAGAAGACTCGATGGAGGAAAGAGTATCTTCAGCAAATGGTTTTTGCATAACTGGATCACCAATTGTAGAAGAATAAAAGTAAACTCCTACCTTTCACCCTGTACAAAAATAATCTCCAAATGGATCAATGTGAAACCCAAAACTCTGAACATGATAGAAGTAGTAACCTACAAGTTATAGGAATAGGAAAAGACTTTCTTTTTTTATTTTTTAAACTTTTTTTAAAATTTTATTTATTTTTGTATGTGTATAAATGTACTGTCTGCATGTAGGTCTGTGCACCCGTGTAGTGCAATGCTGCGGAGGTCCGAAGAGGGTCTCGGATTCCTCTGGAACTGGAGTTCTTCTGGAACTGGAGTTACAGATAGTTCTCAGCCTCCATGTGGGTGCTGGGGATTGAACCCGGGTCCTCTGCTAGAGCAGTCGGTGCTCTTAACCGTTAGGCTATCTCTCTAGCCCAGGAAAAGACTTTCTAAATCAGACATTTGCACAGGAAATAAGGTCAAACAATTGACACGTGAGATCCTATTAAACTCAAAAGCTTCTGTACAATGAAAGAAAGAATCAGGGAACCCTCAGAGTGGGAGGAAATCTTTGGCAGTGATATATCTGACAGATCATTAGCATCCAGAGTATATAAATTACTCATAAAACAAAGGAGTAGAAAACAAACCACCCAATCAAAAATGGAGTAAATAGCTGAACAGAGACTTCACAAAAATAAGTAAAGATGGCTAAGAAACATTTCAAAAAGTGTTCAAAGTCACTAATAATTAAAGAAATGCGAATTAAAACCACTTTAAGATTTCATGTTAACCCAGTAAGTCTGGCTATGTTCAAGAAAATGAATGATACCAAATGCTGGAGACGTTGTGGGGAAAGGGGAACACTCATCCACTGCTTGTGCAAACTCATGCAACCTCTCATGGAAAGCAGTGTGAAGAACTCTTAAAAGACTGAAAATGAACCTGCCACCTGACCCAGTCATACCACTCCTCAGTATATACCCACAAGACTCATCCTATCTTAGAGATACATGCAAATCTGTGTTTATTGCAACCCAAATGTCCTTCAAACAACAAATGGATAAAGAAAATGTGGTACATCTACACAGCGGAATTCTATTCAGTGGTAAAGAAAGATGATATGAAATTTGCAGGTAAATGGATAGAACTAGAAGCTGTTATGCTAAGTGAAGTAACACAGTCCCAGAAAAACAACGGATGTATGGTGTCGCTCATTTGTGGATCCTAGTACCAAATCCCTATTTGTAAGACAAACTGAATATGTTTTCTTTCTTCTTTAGTAAATATAATACCTGATGTTACTATAAAAATTACATTAAGCCAGGTGTGTTGGCGCACGCTTTTAATCCCAGAGGCAGGCAGATCTCTGTGAGTTCAAAGCCAGCCTGGTCTAAAACGTGAGCTCCAGGCCAGCTGGGGCTACAGGGAGACCCTGTCTGAAAAATACCAAAAAAAAAATACATTAAAACATACATCAACTTGCTATGTAATGTCGGACTGTAAAGCAATATTAATTTTACCTGCATACAACTCTACTGTTAAAATGTGAATCCCTAAACATTTTGGAATTAACCTATAGTTTATTTTCCGTTGTCCTAATTTTGGTACACGTGTAGCATGTAACAAAAAATTATTCCCATTCTGACTGTTGACACTTCAGTCTGGTTGTTTCTTTTCATATGCAGAATCCTTTATTTTGATGTTAATTAATAACCTGTTTTTTTTTTTTCCTTTTTCACTCCTGTGCTATTGAGGTTATCTCCAAAAACTCATCACCATTCCCATATTCTGAAGCATTTTCCCTGTAATTTGTATCCTTATATGTCATGTCAAGTTTGATTTCCTACTCGCTTTATAATCTCAAATGTGAGCATATACTTTTATTTCTGGGGTGCCGGGGCTTAAACCAGACAAGTTCAGATTTCCTAAGTGAAGGGCTGAACAGACTAATGCTAGAGGACATTTGTGGGATTCTAATTTGTTCCTCTGTTCTTAACATTTTGCCTTCTTGATGCTCTATATGTCTGAACAGAGACATATGAAGATACAATTCTCATTCTAAGTATGAAGATATAAACATGGGTGTGCATTGCAAAATAACCATTTTTCTGCACTTCCTGCAAAGCAAACACCAGTGGTCAACTATTAAGGGACTTGAGCAACTGTATACAGTCTTCATCCAGTCAAAAGCAAGATAAGAAATAATGAATCTCATTTTCCCAAGTTAAGGCTATTAGCTTTCAGACAGTTATCAGGCCTACAAGTAGTATATTACTTTGCAAGTATTTTGAACTATTGATATCAAAGCTTTTCAAAACTGGATAATGATCTGGAGATCACTGGAGAATTCACAAGAATATTTTCAATTCTAATAGGATCCAAGATTTCTTTTTTCAAAATTCCTTTTCAAATTAGCATGAAGCAGGAAACTGCTGGACTCTGGAACCTGGCTCTGCAAGGTTGTATAGATCCAGTTGCACATGTTCCTACATATGGCAATCAGCTGCCTGTTAGGTATTTTTTATATAGTACAAGGAAGCAACTATGTGATAGCTGATCATCTTGCTGATTGGAGTGCTGTGCTCCTATTTGATTGTATCTTAGGAACTTTCTGTCATCCTGGGCCATGTTGGCTGCTGAGGTGTGACTCTTCATTCTGTTAATGTCTTATAATTTGTCAGGATGCTCATTTGATGACCATGAAAAGACTCTTTGGATTCCTCTGTGACCATTTAAAATGCATACTCCTTACAAAGAGGACAAATTTCCACCCCATTAAAACATTATGAGGGAAGATTGAACACTAAATAACACTCCTCTATAGGCTTACAGCTGTCATTTATTCACTTTACCAAATGCTGTTCAAAAATTGTCCTTCCCAGGAACTTTCAATTGCTCATACCTGATGTGCTAAAGATAAGGGGTCTAGATATTAAAAAAAAATAGGAGTACGGAGAATGCTGGGTAAAATCTGCTACCTGTGTCTTCTTGGCTTTGATGCTGACTCTATGGTTAGGCAAACATCTCATGTCTTACATTTAATATCCTCTTATTTTTTAATGCATTTCTATGTTTCTTCAACTCTGTAGTAATGGAAGAGCTTCCTATCTTTTTTAGTGTTTACTTGGTCTCTTCTCCATTCCTTGCCATGCATATAAGCTTTCACTAGTTTTGGAATCATTACTTACTGGTAGGCTCTGTCTATTGGTAGACTCTTGGCCTTTGTTCCTTGGTATGTCTGTAAAGAGGAAAGGATTTGTGACATAGGACATTGGTTCCAATTTGCCTTCCTAGTCTCATTCCCGTAATCTCCTTCACTCAATGATACTTTATACATTACCACCTCCAAATTCCCACTCAAAGTATTTCAGAGCAGGGAATGAAAAAAATGCTTGATAAAGTACTTACAACGTATCAGGCACTGTGATAATTTTCTCTGGATGTTTTATCCTTTCCTTCATGGACTCTCGTTCATCTGGCCTATCAGTTTCTCTTCAAGTGTACCTCCAGTGTAAAGACCTGTCCACTACTTACAAAATTTATTTAGCCCTCCAGGTATGCTTGCTTTCAACATTTCATATATGAATAAACTGATATTTAGAGTAAGTCATCGGTCATACTCTTCTAGATAGTAAATTATGCAATAGAAAATTAACTGGGGGTTTGTCTTAAAAATGAAAAACCTACAACCAGTATACTAGTCTAGAAGCACAAATTTAGCTTATAATAAATATAATTATAGCTATAGGAATAATATAAATATAACTGTAATTTGGATTCCAAATATTCCTTCAAACACTGTGTGTTGAAATCTTGTTCTCTGGACTGGAATACTGTTAGAAGACATTGGACCTTTTAGAGGGAGAGGGTCTCATTGGAAGAAGTTAAGTCATTGCATGAATATAGTTAAAGTGTCTGTTGGGACCCTAGTCCTTTGCTGTCTCTTTGTTCCTTGTCTGTCATGCAGTGAGCAGCTTTTTTTTATTTTACTATGTGCTCCCACCATGATGCACTCTCTAGTCATGGATACAATAGGACTATGGTGACTTGCCCATGAGCTGAAATCTCCAGAACACTGAGACAAATCAAACATATACTTGTTGTTGAAATGTGTTGGGTGTTTAATGAGTTTTAAAGTATCAGATTATTATTTATTGATGATGAACTAAATAAGCCTTCTTTTTCCTCACTACATTTTAAATATATCCTCCAAATTTCATTAGTTGTAAATGGTATTCCTAGTTTAATGGATTAGTGACTCATGAATATTGAGGAGGTGGTTTGTCATAAAAGTAAGGTCTATGTAGCAGTTACTGCCAGCACATAGGATGCACTGTTTTGCCCTACAAATTTTCATAGAGTACCCACCAACAAGAAAACCTCTCTAAATGAAGCTTTGTGAGCTTGAACATCCCATGCTCCAGAACTGTGAGTCCAAATCAACCTCTTTTACTCAATTGCTCAATCCATGCTATGCAATTATAGCAACATTAAATGAACTAAAATATATATGAGTAGAGGATTGAAGTCTAGACTACAGGATCCAAAGAGGTCACATCTTGTAACATGACATGTTTTCTTACTTTTTATCTATGCCGTCTCATCTGTTAATTCTTTCAGATTTTGGGCCACCACAGTGCACGTGAAATGCTAATTTTATCAAATTAAAATGCAAAAATTTAAGAAGGAAGCTCATTTCTTTGTATGTTCATCACAGTCTTTCCTCAAAACAGACAAACAAAAACAAATGCATAGCAATTTTGTATATATGACTAAAATATAATCGAAAAAGTCAATTCATGTTTGGCAATGCTGTCATGCAGTATGAACAACCCATTCTTTTTTTAATTCATTGCATATGTATATTTGTTATTTAAATATTTTTCACAATAAGACATGCTTTACGTTTTATAGCATATTCAGACTGTTCTGTAAGCTCAAGAACATATCAGTTCACTATCTTTTCAGATGGTTTATGGTCTCAAGGAGGAAACATCCCTGCAGAATAAATATGGTATATCTTCTAAATCTGAACATATAATTAGTATTTCCTAGAAATGAGAGGAGATACAGGCAACCGTGATATTAAATTCTAAGAAGGTGCATTCTTGAATGTAAGTAAGTTGAAAAATGATATTTGATGGTGGATATAAAATAATAAAAGTAACAAGTGTATAGCCACATCATAATTATATGCCAAAAAGATAAATTTCAAAGAGAGGGACTTATGATTTTTATATAACTCTACCTCTAACATGTAGAGCCATGTCCATATATTAGTAAATTTTTGCTGTATAAGTCCGTGAAAAACAGTTACAACCCACAATTTGAGGAACTGATGAATTGCATACTATTCTAAGCTCTTTGGGTGTTACTACATTTACTCATACTGAAAAACTTATGAGAAAGACAGGCTAAATATTATAAAGCTATTATTAATATAAATATTAAGGCAATGAAATAAATTAACTCCATGGTTTTCTGGTTAACAGAAAATTACAGTTCAAATCCATTAGAAAATTTTTGTTTTGCTGTGCCACCTGTGCAATCCAAAGCCTTATCATATACCAGACAAACACTACTACTAAGCTACTATCATTACCCTATTTTAACCTTTTCAACCTGCACTAAAAGAAAAGAATAATGAAGAAAAAAAACCAGGTGCAGTGGCAGACTCCTTTAATTCTAGCACTTTGGAGACCGAGGCAGGCAAAGCTCTGAGAGTTCAAAGCCGGCCTGGTCTACATAGAGAGTTTCAGGTAATCATACACAGTCAGACCCTGACTCAGGAAAAAAAAAATCACAGACTACCCTGGCTTAAATAGAACCTCTAGGCTATTTTTGAGATTTTGTTATACATTGTATAAAATTCAAAAGTAATTCCATAGCATCTTTTAAATTTTTCTTTGTTCTTTCTTAGAGGGCACAGACATTTTTATAATGTTGGAACTTTAGAATGCATAATTTAGTTTTCCCTTTCTAATTCTCCTATTTGCTTGTATATAGTCCTTGGAGAGACAACAAGTAGATTGTAGAGGAGAACATAGACTTTTGAGGACAAAATGACATTAGAATTTTCTTTCTTTTAAAATTTTGTGTGACTTGAGGAAATATTACTAAGATCTCAGAGATATAGCTTTTCTTATTTTATACAAAGAAACTAAAAATCGTGTAAGCTTTGTTGTGACAATTGAATAAGGTTGTGCAAGGGAAGTTTTTCTCAAATGGTGCCATAGCTACAAGAATTTCCTGGTGTACCATCTAAAAGCAACTGAAATATACAACTTTCCTCAGACATATGGGACATCTGACATACAATATTTGAAATTTGACAGATTTCACAGGAAACATACAATGATAATTAGAAAGTAAAGATCAGGATGGTGATCTAGTCTGACCAGCAGCTCTGTCATGTTGTCACAGAAGACAAAGTAAGCTAGATATAATACAAACTCACTGTGCTGTTTAATGTTGTCAGCTTGATTGGCTAGAGGAGATTAGTAAAGCACATCCCTGGGTGAAGGTATTTCTGGAGAGGATTAACTAAGGGGAAATGTCTTCCCTGAGTGTAGTTCCTGCCACCCAACAGCATAGCAGCATTGAGGACTGAATAAAAATGGAAGAAGCTGTCTAACAGAAATCTTCTCTCTCTCTCTCTCTCTCTCTCTCTCTCTCTCTCTCTCTCTCTCTCTTTCTCTCTCTCTCCCTTCTATGGTCCCCTCTCCTCTCTCATCTTTGTTTCCTGTCTACAGGATTGGAATCGTCATGCTCCACCATCCTTCTACAATGATGTACTGACATTTTACAGGGCTGAAAACATGGAACCAGATTAAGCTGGACCAATACCTCAAAAACAAGGAAAAATAAATCCTTCCTGCTTTTTATTCCTTTAAGTATTTGTTGCTGTGACAAAAAGCAGACCGAAACACTAATCATAGATAAAAGATGAGTGAAATTTATAGTCTGTTGAAAAATATGGGTGAAATAATCTTATAGGTTCTGAAAATGATGCCAGCATCTAAATCAAGGAAAGGAAAGAAATATAAAATGAGTCATTAAAAAGGAGACTTGTGAGAGATAACTGACCATTTTTTTACTATAGTTGAGGTGCTAGAAAATCAGAAGAAAAATCTTCATTAGTGCTTTTTTCAAGGCTCCATCAGGAATTGATGATTAAAAATATGCCACAGTTCTTTCTAAAATCTTTAAAAAATTTTGTGTTGAAGATGACATTTGTAAGTACAGGACAGATTTAGCACAGTAGCTAAGGAAACGAACTTAATCCAAGATTATTAGTCATGATTATGTTCTTCATTACCAGAAACTTTCATAATGGAAGAATTTAAGAAATCAAAACATGTTGACTTTCTAGTTATGAAATTCAGAATTTGAAATGAATAGTACTTACTAGGGGTGGAAGTAGCAACTCCAGAATTTTAACAGAATTTCATTTTGGTCTAAGGTTTAATACTTATGACATGTGTCACAGAAAGTTTGTAATGGTCAACATAATCCACTCTAAACACAGGTACTGCTCTTGAAGTGAGTAATTTTACCAAAAATTATTGTGTAAATTGAACAGTAGAAAAGTCCTGCTTCTCTGGATCAAAAAGAATGTTTTATTTTAAAAAATTTTGAAGATTTGTTTTGAGAATTTCATACATAAGCATTGTAGTTGCAACATTCCCACCCCTTACAGTTCCCCCTCCTACAGATCCATGTCTGCTTTCTATTCCTTCATTTCTTGCCCTTTTCTTTGACTATCTATCTATCTATCTATCTATCTATCTATCTATCTATCTATCTATCTATCTATCATCTATTGATTGATCTATCTCTCTATCTATCTATCTGTCATCTATCATTGCACTAAGTCCATTTAATGGTACATGTTTGTACATGTATTTAGAGATACCCACTTGAAATCATATAACTTTTTAGGGAGCTAGTCCCTGGGTAAAACTGATTCTCCTCTCTCAACATCCATTGATTATCTGTAGCTCTTCATTTTGAGGTGGGATCCCATGAAATTTTCCTCATCCACCTTGGCATATCAAATGGTTTTGTCATTATGCAAATATTGCTAAGCAGCCCAACTGTGGGGGTCTCATAGGTGTAGTTCCCTATCACATTTAAAATTAATTAACCAGCAGCAGGTATTTTGTCCCTCCGGCTGTTAGAACATTTCTGCCCTGTCTTCCACTATGTACCCTGAGCCTTAGGTATAGAGGTTGTATTGGGCAACTTACTCTCTCTGTTTGGCCAATTGTGGAATTTTGTTATAGTCTCCATCTTTTGTAAGTAGAGGTTTCTTTGATGAGTGGTAAGAACTACACTTCTTTGTGAATTTAAGGATGATATTTAGAATGCAGTAACAAATTATATTTGCCTATAAAGTAAAAGTGGTAGGTTATCCTCCAGGGTTTATGATATCTCAAACCATGTGTACTTGTCTGTGGTAACAGTATCATTCATTAATCCCTCCTATCTAGAAGGCTTTAATTCAAATTGGAGAGCTGTTGATTACCTCCAATATAAAAGTGTTACTATCACACCAATAAAAATAAGTTACCAGCTGCTCATTGTTGTGGTTTGCAGTCTTTACAGTTTGATAGGAT
Source organism: Rhizomys pruinosus (assembly GCA_009823505.1). Taxonomy (NCBI): domain Eukaryota; kingdom Metazoa; phylum Chordata; class Mammalia; order Rodentia; family Spalacidae; genus Rhizomys; species Rhizomys pruinosus. The sequence continues at coordinate 1,526,736 of VZQC01003749.1, read as the reverse complement.
CATTAATTGGTTTTCTCCCTTGGTAGCTTCCATAGTATCTCCTGATATGAGAGTCAGTCTTCAGGAAGGAGGTTTCCAGGTCAGTGCCCACTCAATTGCTCCAAATCCTGTGTCTGAGGTATTTTCTGTCTTCAGCAATAAAGTTTTATGGAAGTAATTTATTTACTAAACATTGATTTTTATATGTGTGTGTGTCTGTGTGTGTGTGTCTGTGTGTGTGTGTGTGTGTGTGTGTCTGTGTGTGTGTGTGTCTGTGTCTGTGCACATTGAATGCAGTTATGTGTAGAGGCCAGAAGACGGTGTCAGATTCCCTGGAGGTAGAATTACAGGTGGTTGTGAGTCACTTAATGTGGATGCAAGGGTAATGCATGCTCTTAAACAAGGATCCATCTTTTGAACCCCAGGGAGTTTTTTTTAAGTGATGACTAATTTTAGCTAAGTTGTGCATATGTTGAGATAGATATAAGTTCACTAATGCTATTTTGTCAAGTTATGTCTCAGGAAGAAGAAATCCATGAATACCATATAGACAAGTATTTGTTTCTACTTTTGTTTTTGAGGCAAAGCCTTATTATGTAGGGAGGCCCTATTGGCCTTGAACACACTATCTTCCTACCTGTGCCTCCCAAGAGCTGGATATACAGTTATGCTACATCATGCCAGATACATTCCTATATTTTTTTCCAATTTTGTACAGTGCCATACAATTTTGTGGAGAAAAAGGATAGGATTTGAGAATAAAAACGGGAGGCATGTGATGCATATGACAAAGTTCACTAATTCTACTCTGACTCTTTCATAGTCACACTTTTCCACTAACTGAACCTACAAGTTTAATATTCGGGATGTGCACTTTGTCACCTTTTCTGCTTATCTTATTACCAAAAACTTATACCATTCAGATCAAGTTTCATATATCAGAGATACAGCTGTAGAATGGTGATGAATCTGCATAGCTTATTAGCTTAGCTGAACGCATAAACAAGCATTTAATCAATGATCAGGTTGCGCATTTTAATGAACCAGCTCAATGGCTGTGACAATTAAAAATACATAGCAAACAAAGTTATGCCTCTAATTTATTTTAAAAGTCACGCTGGTACTATCTAGGCTGGGACTTTGAAAAATAAATATTCTTGAATTTTAAAAGAGATAGTTATAATAACAATTTAGCAATTTTTGTAATATGGTTCCCAAATGCTGCTCCAGAACTAAGTTTCTCAAATTTTAAAGACTGTATTATTTTAAACACAGAAACTTTGTTTACCATCTGGGCAGTACAACCATCTCCAAAATCTATCCATCTATGAATTTATCAAGCATCACAGCTGGTAACCTTCTAGAAGAACATGATCGACACGGTCACAAGGTAGACCCCTAGGTTGAAACAGCTGCATCAATGGACCATGGATGATTAGTTTCTAACTAACAAGATCTTTTGGATGATATACAAATCTTTTCTTCACAACAAATTTGATTCAATCAATATTCCACATATTACCTAAAATATCTCAGATTAATGGACTTAAAGAAATCTTTTGATCATGATATTTAATTCAACATGTCTCTCTTAAATACTATCATTTGTTAGGTATTCTCTTAGTTATTGGAGCTTGCTGACAATGTAACTCTCTGATTTGTAGAATTTTATTAGTAGTAGCGAAGAATGAAAGCTGGAGAGAAAGAGAAAAATTTGAATAAAACGTTTTAATTTTTTAACTTGTATTTTATGTGCATTCATTTTTATTTGCATGTGTGCAGTGCCCATGGAGGCCAGGAGAGGGTGTCAGATTCCCTGGAACTAGAGTTAGCCAACACGACAACGTTTCTGGGAACAAAAACCTGCCTCAGTGCTCTTAACTATTGAGCCATTTTTCCAGCCCATTGAGTGAACTTTGAAGGTTAGGAGTGGAGAATTAGCAATGACAGGCATTCCAGGAAGAAGGGAAAGCATGGAATACTGGAATGGGATTCTTCATATTTCTTGAAGAACAGAGTTATATCTACTGAATAAGAATTGAAGGATGCTTGTACTCATAAATTATTACTTATTGCTAAAAAATGAAAAAAAGAAGTAATAATAAAATAAAATAGCAGGGAAAAAAATTAGAAAAGCAAAATTGAAAGCATCCATTCCTACACCAAGCGGCACATGGGACCAAGACGCAAACATGGATCCCTTCCCTATGTGCCTGGATCAGTCCTGTTCCTTCTCTTCTCTTTCTCTCCTGTTCATTAGCTGAGCTCAGCTGTGGACTATAAACCATATAACCACTTCCTTTATAAAACCCTCAATACTGGGCGAGCAAGACGGCTCAGCAGGTAAAGGTGCTTGCTGCCAAGACTGACAACCTATGTTAGACCTTTAGGACCTACTTCATATGAGAACCAACTCCCACAAGCTGTCCTCTGACCTCCACATGAATACCATGCCCCTTATGTATACCGCAAGTACACACACACACACACACACACACACACACACACACACACACACACAAAATGTAATAAAATCCCCAATATATGTAGGCTACTCTTAAGCAAGAGAGAGAGAGAGAGAGAGAGAGAGAGAGAGAGAGAGAGAGAGTTTGTTCGCATTGCTTGCTTTTTGAGACAGGGTCTGATGTAGTCGAGGCTGACTCAAACTTGCTATGCAGCTGAGGACGACCTCAAACTTCTGAGCCTCCTGTCGCCACTTCCCCAAGTGCTGGGAATATAGGAATGCAGTGCTGAAGACTGAACTCAGGGCTTTGTGCATGCTGGGTAAGTACTTTACCAACTGAGCTAACATCTCCAGCTCCGTTTCTTAATATCGTTTACAAAATATTTCTCTTCAAATAAACAGAGTTGAATTGCTAGTACAACTTTGTTTTTCAAGATGAAGACACTTACTTGCCTGTCTGGTAAATCACATATAAAATTATTATGATCAAGTACTGCTTTCATTTTTAAGCTCGTTATATGATAGGTTTTTAAAAATATCTATTTTTATTTTGTGTGTATGACTGCAATGCTTGCATGTGTGTAAGTGCACCTGTGTCATGAATGCCCACGGAGGTCAGAGGATGACCTCAGATCATCTGGAACTGGAGTCAGGATGGTTGTTTGCCACCATGTGGGTGGTGTGTGTGCTGGGGATCGAACCTGAGTCCTCTGCAAAAGCCGTCAGTGCTCTTGACCACTGAACCAACTTTCCAGCCCATATATGATAGGTTTTTGTTTAAATGTGCCTCAAAAGCCTATTACTTCAAGAACACACGATTCTTTGCAGGATAGACAAAATCTAATCCTGTGACATGGGACTCAAGTCCATTGCAGTAAATTCACTTTTAGTTAATCACATGCTAATACCAATTACTGCTTCAAGCCCTAAGCATGGCAAATACCTCTTAAAAGGATGTAGGAGATAGGTCCAATGGTTAGCCCTCTAGTGTGGGATTAGAATTGTAATTTATCTTTATTCGTTTTTTTTTTTTGGGGGGGGTTGGATTTTATCTTTGATATGGGACTTAATCAATACACTGTATAAGTCTGTGTTTCTTACTCAAATGTAACCACAAACTGAAATGCACCAGTGACTGTGAGTGTGCTAGCACATTTTTGTTTGATTTGAAGAATTGAAAATTTGACTTACAAGTTTCTAGAAGAAGGCATTCTTTTGCCTTTTTGACCCAAGTACAACTTCTGTCTAGTGGTCAGACTGTGAATCTTTGGTTAATTTTTAGTGATGAAGATAGATTAGTGAAAATGACCAGGATGGAGTGCTTAGGAAAGAATGTAAATAAAACTGGTTAATAGTCATCAAGTGTTATTTTGGACCCTCAAATATGAAATTACTAAAAGTCAGAGCAATAGTATTGTCTTTGGCTTATATGCCAAATCTGTTTGAAACAGAATCTGGAAAAAAAGTGGAACTGTTATAATTATTGTAGTATGCATTCGAACTAAATTTAAATCTTCAATGTTGATAATACACTGAAAACATAAACGTACCAAGCACAAAGGATGTAGCCCAACGGCCGAGCGCTTGCTTATCATGTGGGAAGCTGTGAGCCTCATCCCTAGCATTTCGAGGAGAAATCAGTTTAAACAATAAATAAACCTATCTACAACCTTTAAAAAAAGAATTAAAACATTTCTCAAGGCTAAAGATTATAAATTTCAGGTCCTTCATTTAGTTTTTTTTTGTTCTTTTGAGAAAACCAAACTGACTGCTATTAGAAATCAAATTTGCCATTCTATTTGCTGGGTGGTGTTTGAGAGGGCACTGCTGCATGTATTGTGTGATTAGGTGGCATACGCTCAAACTACAAGCCATGCCTCATCCTTGTAGACAAGAACAAAATAAATGAGGCAGATGATATACTGACTTTGGATCTGTTCTGTGCAGAAGAAAGATGTTGTTTGCTTAAAATTATTTAAGAACCAGCATTTGTCACTCCTGTAATTCACTTACCGTCACTAGATATGCAATTACTATAACTGCAAGCCACTTACATCTTAGTCAGTTCTACTGTCTAAAAATATGTACGCTTTTATTTGAAGAGCTAATATTGAGTCTGTCACTTGGAACCATTCCAAACTTTGTTAATTGTGTACTTCAAGTAAAGCAATATTTGAATTAAATTTCCTGTTGAATTTTAAGATAAAATGATCAGCCATGTTATGTTTTTAAGTTACATTTGTTATTTTTACTGTAATTTTTAAGAATTAGAATTAGGAACTAGTTGGCTTGAAAGGTTATAGAGCTTGTTATACTACTGAGTCTTGATTTAGAACTTTAACTTACACAAATGTGTTTGGGTATCTATGTTCCCAAAGATTTGATCAACCTTAACTTGTATTGTAATATGCATAAACTGTATTGTGTTGATTTACTTATTATTTGGAAAACTGAAACTCAGGAAACATAACAACTCAAATATTTGTGTTTTTTTGTTTGTTTTTTGGGGTTTTTGGGTTTTTTGTTTTTTTGGGGGGGTTTTTGGGTTTTTTGGGTTATTTCATTTTTTGTTTGTTTGTTTGTTTTTGTTTTTGGTCTTTTCGAGACAGGGTCTCCCTGTAGCCCCAGCTCTCCTGGAACACACTCTCTACAGAGAGTGTTCCAGGCTAGCTTTGAACTCACAAAGATTTGCCTGCCTCTGCCTCCTGAGTGCTAGGATTAAAGGCATGGGCTACCACGCCCATTTTTAAACATTTTATTTATTTTAATTTAATGTGCATAAGTGTATTGTCTGCATGTGTGTAGGTGCACCATAGCACACAATGTTAGAAGAGGGTGTCAGATACTGTGGAACTGGAGTTATGGATAGTTGTTAGCCTCCATATGGGTGCTGGAAATCAAACCTGGATCCTCTGCAAGAGTAAGCAGTGCTCTTAACTGCTGAGCCATCTATCCCAACACCATAGAGTTGGTTTCTTGTTGTTGTTGTTGTTGTTGTTTTGCCAATAAATATCGTTCTAAGAAACTGAATTCATAATTCATGATAGGATGTAAAATTTCAGCAGAATAGTTTATTCACCCAAAAAGTAGGTAGAGTAGTCTTTTAAGATTGATTCTAGTTTCCCTTAAATTGCAGTGACAAAGAACTGTGATGAGTACCAGCTTTGGGAGGAAAAGGTTTATTTGGCTTATACATCCTAGGTCATATTTCATCACTTAGGGAATCCAAGGTAGGAAGTCAGGGCAGGAACCTTTAGGCAGGAGCTGAAACATGGCCCATGCTCAACCTGATTTCTCAGACAATACAGCTCAACATGCCCAGAGGTGACACCGCCCATAGTGGGCTGGGCCCTCCGACATCACTCAACAATGAAGAAAATGCCCCACAGACATGGCAATAGTCCAGTCCAATGGAGACAGTTCCTCAATTGAGGCTCCCTCAACCCTGGTGTGTCAAGTTGACACCAAAGCTATCCAGCACACAAATACTTGTAGTTGACTTAAACATAGACTTAACAAGAATGAAGTTGGACAGATCTCAGTGGGAAATGTTGGGATGAGACTTTAATGTTCACTTGGAAGTAGCATGCATAAGATGGCATTTTTTTATTATTGTTAATGTTAAGACCATGTTTTATTATGGAGCCTTGGATGATCCAGAACTCACTATGTAGACCATTTTGATATCAAACTCACATCAATCATTTTGCCTCATCTTCCCAAGTCGTGGAATTATAGGACTGTAGCACTAAGCATGGTTCGTTAACTTAAAGATAAAAGGCCTAAGATTTGTTGTCCTGTTGTTTTTTCCCCTTGGCAGATGAATTGTGGTGTGTACCTCCTTTATTTTTGAACTCACCAATTTCTCTGTCCTTTTTGCAAAACATTGTGGGCATATTTGTTGTTTTCATTGGAAGGACCCAGCATTGACTTGGAGAAGTTTAGCAATGTAGAGGCTAAAAACACAGTTATTAGCTCTATGATTATATATGCCTGCCCCTTCTTTCAGTTCCTGCAAAATTTGTGTTCTTTTCTCCCTCAGAGGAGCCTCACATGTTCCCTTCATTTTCTGTTATGTTTGTTCTCCACTCCCTTTTTTCCATGTCAGCTCTTTGCTATTCAGATCTCACTCTTGAGGTTAATCTTCACGAAAAGTTCTGATATTCAGAAGAACTCAAATCTGTTTTCTGTGATCCAGCACATCTCAGTCATCTGCTTTGTAGTCATGTCTTTGAGTAGTAATAACTCATCTGTTTTGTAACTCATTTATTAGTCTTTTCCCCTCAAGTAGAAAACTGCTGATACAGACATCCATCGTGTGGACTGAGCAACTACTGAGGTTTCAGCCTCTTCAGAGTATAGATCGCCATTGTTGGACTACCCAGGAGACCTGTACAGGAAGATCAAGACAGGACGCGGTGCTTACTGGATTTCATTTGGTGACCGCGGCATGGGAAGACCCCAGTGTGGAGCATAAGGGCAGGACTGATGGTTGTTTGGGTTGCCAAGGAGAGCCTTCAAACAATTCTTTAAGGAAAACATGAAATCTTTCATCCTAATAAAGAAAAATCAATAATAATAAAAAATAAGTCATAAGCTGAAGATGCTAAAAGCTATGACATCATAATCTTGATGTATGTGTGGCATGAGTATATGCATATTTTGGAGTGATGAAAATTGGAAGGAACAACAACAACAACAACAAAAGACTGGGTCAAAAAACTGAAACGGTGAACTTCTGCCTGAAACAGTAAACTTCTGCATCGAAAATTTTAAAAAAGACTGAGAAAAAAGATGAGAAACGTATAGCAAAATGCATGAGCCCTGGTGGGGTGGGGGCAAGGAAGGGGGAATGGGTCTAGATTTGGTTGGGAAATTTATGAAATGCACAAGCTTAAATAAAAAATTGGCTTTGAAAAATAAAAGAAAACTTCTTGAGGTTAACAATTGTGATAGTATCTGAATTTGTTAAATGTAAAGCTCCTACCACAATGGCTTACCCTAAAGACCTCTAGATACTTATCCTTTGAACAAGTACCACAGACTAAAAGTTGACAGAATATAAATATAAATATATATATATATATATATATATATATATATGTTTCAAGAAAGCATTATGATTTATGTTGATTGTTTCATCACTAATGTTAACAAGATTAAGAGCACCAAAGCAATTGATTTCATTAGTTACTGGAAAGTACAGGCTTTGTGGCTATAAGAATTAAATATGAATCCTGACTTTTATACTTATAGTTTACTGTCGATGAAAAGTATACTTCATATCTTTTTGTTTTCATTCTTTAGTTTCCAAAGTGAGAATAAATACGCTAATTATACTGCATTCACACCAGGAAGATAAATGTCTCCAAATTACGTTGTATTTCAAAGAAGATTCTGTGAGATATCAAAGGGCTGCTCAATGACTACCTTCTCCACCTTCTCCTTTCATCCTAAAGTGCTTTCTGGTGAGGTAAGTTATTACCATAAGCTTTAATATTTTATCTTGAATCTGCAGGATGCAAATAAGTGTATCAGTGAATCATTTCCAAACCATTATAATATTTGAATTTCTTGAATTTTGGAATATATATACCACGAAAATGTAGGGGTGATCAATTTTTTAAGAATTACCAAATATTAAAATGATAGAATACTTGGACCATGTGAACAAAACCAGTAAAAAACAATATATTTTGAAATCAGTATTGCATGCTATTTCCAGCCTTTACTGTAAAAAACTTCATGACTATAGCAAAAAGTCTTGTGTCTGTATATATGGCTAGTTTTCAAGTCAAGTACTAACTGTTGGGAATCTATTGTGTGGCAGTCAGGGTTCTAGGTAAAGACTGGGACATGTGATGTTGAGTAAAATTGCAGGTCTTCAGTTGATTACAATGGTACTCAGGGTATTGCCATCAGAACGAATATACAGGGAGACAGCTTGTGCATTGGAACACAGACTTAGAAAATTATCCTAATTTTCTATGTGAAATATTATGAAGATCAAATAGGAGGCATGGAACAAGGAGGCAAGACAAGGAAGACTTGTTCAATGTGAGTGCAAGGAAGAATTTAGTGGGAATGTGGGTTTTAAGGAATTCAATTGAGTTCTAGTGAATCACCAATTAAGTGTGAGATAATTTGAGTACAAAGATTAAGAGGGAAGATTATAGTTAATATTACTAAATTAGGATTATTAATGGTCCTTGCTATGTAAGAATTCACAGACTACATGGAAATAAATAGAGAAGATATATAAGTAAAATAATTATACTTTCTTTGGGGGCAAACAGAAATAACATAATTAGATATAGACTGAGGAGAGAGAACAGTGAATTTGAGGAACTATGTGGTTGTGAGTATTGGTGGGAATGTATGGCAGCAAAGGCTTTATACACTTATCATAAGACATTTGAGCAGGATTTGAAGTATAGACATTTATCAGGCAAATATGTGTGTGTGCACAGAAATGGTATCTTTCAGGAACCGATAGTATTACTGGACAATAACGCAACAATAATAACTGAAAGTAAACAAGCAGACAGGAATCAGGTCCCAGAAGCTGCCTTAGGCAATTTGAAATTAAATGTAACAGTAATGAGTAAATAAAAATTATAAGCAAAACGATTCAGTGGTGACTAATATGATTAGACTGGGGGAAATTTTAGAGTTGGGCAAAGCAGACAGGATGTTACTGCTTCATACAGACGTATCACAGATTCAAGATTGAAGATTCAACTCTGTTTTCAGAAACAGTTACAGGCAGGGACCTGTGAGAAGTCTAGAATACTTGATGATTAATATGTGATTCATGGACCAAAGAAATCAAAGCCCTAATTATTAGAACAAGCTGTGACAAGTTAGGGGCTTAGTCACAATGATGTACTTTGCCTAAATATCCCACTCTTGTTCATCTTCCACTGCCTGAAGTTAGACCTGGTTTGTAATGGGTGAGTCTAAGGTAGATAGGCAAACTAGTGGCTCCAGATGTTGGGATAAGATGTTTAAAATAGAGAACCATGCATGAATCTCTGAGGATAGGTGAAAACATTGCTTAGCAGTGACAGAATTCCAACTATGAACTGTTATCTGACGATTTGAATTTTCAACTGTTTTCAGCTATAAAAGATTCATTATTCAGGAGAAAATGTTTCTAAGCACAAAATTCCAAGTTAATTTACCATGCTTTTAGTAACTAAATAGATCTGTACTCAAAATTAACTATACCAATAATGACATCAAAGATGCCAAGTATAACACACACAAAGCTACTAACTTAATCTAAAGTATGTGTGTGGGGATGAGAAAACATATTTATTCAGATTCATGGTTTGCTGCCTATAAGTCTGTTTGTCATACATGAGTCCACAAGAAAGCCAAAATCACACATTCCCCTCTGATTTGGAGAGCTAGTCTGGTAATACTCATCCCCTCAAATAAATGGCATTTCAACAACACTTACTTTCCTAGTGAGTTTTCTATCAGATAAGTTTTAAGTATCTACTATGGTATTATACCACATTTACTTTGCATTTGTCTGTGACATGTTGGTGAATATATCCTATGACTTATTGCCTTTCTTACAATAGTGTGATCACCATCTGAATTTGGCCTATATTTGTTTCCTGGGGCTACTTTAACAAAAGGCAACATTACCACATATTAGACAGTTTGACAAATTAAGGTTTATCTTGTTCTGGTCCTGGGGCTGAAACCAAGATTATGGTGTTGGCAGGCTTGGTTCCTTCAGATGTCACTCTCCTTGACTTACAAATTGCTGCCTTCTTTGTGATTTTTATGTGGATTTACCTAGGTGGACAGATGTTCCTGGTGTCTCTCTTTATCTAAACTTACTTTCCTCATAAGTACACCAATAAGATTGGATTACAGCCCACCTGCAAGGTCTCATTATTTTCTCCTTTAAAACCCTGTCTTTAAATATGAGTACATATTTGGATAATGAGAGTTAAAGCTTTCATACATAAAGTTTAGAAGAAGGTGGTATACTTCAGCCTAGAATAATGACTTTCTTGTTTCTCTTCTCCATGGGAAGTGTGAAGGTTCTAATAGGTGATGTCCTGGAATGCATTAACCTGTTCTCAAGTTTTAGGCATTCTCAATTACTCCCAGGGTAACTGTTCTTAAAGATAATGCTTCAGTGAGCATATTCATGCATAAGCATTTTTCCTTTTCAATTATTTCCTTAAGATGAGTTTATAGGACTTGGATTGCTTGGTTATTTTTATGACTCTTTATGTATTTTGCAATATTGCTTTTTTCAATAGGCTATGCCAATTTGCACAGTGCCAAGTAGTATATAAGTATATAGAATTTCTACAGTACTGACATTTGGTGTTATGTTCTAAATTTGTTAATAGGTGGAAATGTTATAGCATTGCTGTTTTAATTTGTATGATTAGGGAGGTGACATAGTGTTGTATTTTTTGTCACAAATTAGACTGGCTCATGCAATATATCAGAAAAAGATTATTGAAGCATTAATTTTACAGGTCAAGTGAATTTAATTTATTAATTAACAAAATTATTTTAGCACATTTTCATGGCAATCTACTCTTTTCCAGGTTCTGTGTTAAAGGAAAGTAAAATTCTTGTGTTTAGAGTAAGAGGTCCAGGCTGACTGTCAATGTAGCCTAGAAGTTTTAAGGAAAAAAAAAAGCTTAACAGATACACAATATTGATACATTTAAGTTAAAACCATTCAAATCCTTGTGTTAGAATCTTACTAGAAAGAAGTGATATATATTTGAGGAGAATTTGGAAAAATGCCATTACACAGAAAACTAATCAAAAGAAATAAAAATAGTGATAGTGAAAGCCTTGGAAGGCATTGTTGCTCCTAGCCTTACAAAATGAGAAGAACTAATATTGAAAAAGATATGATCTGTACAAGAGAGGGTCATCACATAGAGGCTGAAATGTTAGGTAGAGGAATACAGCCACTACAAAACAGCTTCCTAGCCAGCTATCCAATATGTTGGCAGAGCTTTACATGCTGTAAACTCAAATGGAAGCTGGACAGAATACAAAACAGGGCCTGGATGAGACAATCAAATAGGGCTTAAACAGGATTTAAAGTGCTCTGAAAGGTGCCTTTAATCCCAGCATTTGAGAGGCAGAGGCACATTCAAGAGTCAGAGGCAGCAGGCAGATCTCTATGAGTTGGAGGCTGGCCTGTTCTGCATAGTGAGTTCCATGCTAGCCAGGGCTATATAGTAAAACCTGTCTCACAGAAGCTATATCCAAATTTACTACTACCAGAGAATATATATGTATATCTACATTAAAATAAAAGGATAATGAATAAAAGATTTACCTTATAACCGGGAAGGTGTGAGGGAATACCACACCTTCAATGCCAGGGATACTTCCCTCTTTTGAAGATGTTGACAACTGGTTCCCTAGACTCTCAGACATTACTGGACATTGCTCTTGCTCTTGGGTACCCACAGAAACTTGACAGTATGATCCTATTGCTTAAGACATTCCATACATGAGCTGTAGAACAAACAAGAATAAATCAAGCTGGTGCACACTTCAAAGCTTCATTTCTACTCACTAGATTTGATAGTTCTTGAAGGTTCTATGCATGCTACCAGAAGAAAAGATTAACTATTAACTATATCCATCTGTGGCATGCCTCAACATCTGTCCCTGCAAAATATGACCTCTGGTGAAATAATGGCATGAATATTCTGGAATTAAGCAATCCCTTTCTAATTGTATTTAGGGTCTGCTTCATAAGAGAGAGTCCATACTTAGTATTTATATCTGGCCTAGGAACGTGTGGCTAGACAGGCCACAAGTTATAGAGGAGACCTTAATACTCTTACTCTGCTAAATGGATATACTATAAAATGACTCCTAATGAATTACTGCTATACTCATAGATTAATTCATCTCTCACCTCTCGCCAGAGAAGTTTCCTTATGCTGCAAATATTTACTGACACAGAAAATCACAATTGGCCAATGTGCAATGAGTAAGAGATTACGGAGGCAACTTGGGATAATTTGAGTGTTTTAATTAAAAAGTGACCTTCTTACTCGTTAATTTAAATCATAAAATTATTGTCATTTTCCACAGTAATTAGCCTTTTTGCTCTGATTCTCTGTGTCACCAGGGTGGTCACTGTTGATGAAAGACTCCTCTCATCGGACCTTAGTTTTTCTGGTTCTAATATTTTTTTTTCTGTTTACTGCTATTGTCTGAATGTTTCTATCTCTCCAAAATTCATATGCTGAAATCTGACTGCCCTAGAGATAGTAATAAAAGTTTGAGCTTTGAGGGGTGCTGCTGATTATGTCAGGAAGGAATGGAAGTGTATTTTTTACTTGTCATGTTGCTATGGCAAATAACTGAGGAGTGGAAGTTAAGCAATTAAACATTTCTTTGGGCTTACAGTTACAGGGGAAAGTATGGTTGCAAGAGCCAACTAGTCACAATGTATCTGCATTCAGGAAGCAGAAAGATGAATGCTTATGCTCAGTTTGCTTTCTCCTTCACACACAGTCCAGGACCCCAGCCCATGAATAGTAACAACCACATTTAGGTTGGGTCTTCCCACCTTAATTAAAATATACTAGATAATCCCTTACAGGTTGTGGTGGTTTGAATGAGAGTGTCCCCCATAGGCTTTAAGTATTCAGACATTTTGTCTCTAGTTGGTGGCACTGTTCTTGGCGGTCTTAGAAGGTGTGGCTGTGCTGGAGGAAGTATGTCATTGGGGGCGGGCTTAGTGAGTTGAACAAGTCTTGCGGTCTCCAGCCACTCTCTCTCTCTTGACTTCCTGTGCTCATTGCGACATGTGACCCTCAGCTTTCTGCTCCAGCTGTTGCCACCATGCCTCCTGCCACAATGGACTCTAATTCTCTGGAACCATCAATCTTAAGCTCAAATAAACTCAATAAACTCTTCCTTTTATAAGTTCCCCTTGGTCATGGTGGTTTTATCACAGCAACAGAAAAGTGACTAATACACAGGTATTAGATATTATCAACTACAGGGTAGTTGATGTTGATTCTAAATTTCATTAAGGTGACAAAGATTAACTTTCACAGTCCTTCTTGAATAATATTTTTTCTCATTAAAAGGGGATTTCAGAGAATTTTTATGCCCCTTCCACCATGTGAGGTAACAGTGAGAAGTTGCCACCTACACCACTAAATCTGCTATCATTTTATTCTTGGCCTTCACCACTTCCAGATCTAGGAGCAATGCATGTATATAACCTACCTGATTTATAAAGTATTGTTAAAACAATTTAAACTGCCTAAGAGAGTTTCCAAGAGATATTCTTAGTATTCAATCAATTTCTGACTACAAAGCATTTACTTGGTCTAATTATAATTAACCAATGGGATTAACCATCCTAGGGTAAGTTTTTCTAGATTTCAATACTGTAAGTGTATGTTTTGATCAATGAACAACCAGATGCTGTTTTGACTAACAAGAACCTATAGAAAGAGCAGTTCCTCCTAAAACAAGGCAGTGAGAACAGTGAGAATGATGCTGTCTACCCAGAGCTAAATAAGAAACCATAAAACTTTGTTATTTGAAATAGATTTCTCCCATATTCACAATGTCCACAGTAAAGTGCTACTTTCTGTGGGCTTCAATCACATGTTTTTAAAATATTTTATTGACTTTTTGTCTGCAATGTATTTTGATCATATTCAGACAGCACCATTTCCACTGTAATACCCCCATACTTCATTTTTCTATTTTTGAAATATTTTAAAAGGCCTATAGAGTCTGATTTCTGTTTTCCATAAGTTTTCAGTTCATCCCTTGGAATCTGATCAACCTACTAGATGTCACACCCATAACAGAAACTGACTCCCCCTCCCTCAGCATCTGTCAATTGCCAATACACCCTCGGCTAGGGCTGAGACTTATGTCCACTTCTGGTCGGATGGGGGGTTAGGGAGGGGGACACGGGTCTAGATTTGATTTGTTTTTTTTTTTTTTTTTTTTTTTTTTTTTTTTTTAATTTTTCTTGATGGTTGTGCATTTTATACATCATTTCCATTCAGATCAGGCATATTTCCTTTCCCTTCCCCCCCACCCCCACCCCATCCCAGATCATGTATTCTGCCATAACTGTCCTGCATCTTTCAGGTTTATTTTTTTTCATTTTTTAGCTATAAGTGATAATCCATGAGTATAAGCATCCTTCGTGCAAAACCAATCTATAGACTGTTGTGCCCAAACCCCCACAGTCCCACCATTCAGTGGAGGTTGACAGGTTGTTTGTTCAATCAAGTTGATCAAATGAGTGTCCAGACTACATCGCTGTAGTTTCACCGTTCACCCCAATCGCAGCCTTTACATTCTACCACGCCCCCTCTTCCGCAGATTGTTCCCTAGGCTTAGAAAAGGGGCACAGGTGGATGAGAAGTAAAACTGTCCTCTCTCTCTGGAGCTGTTGACTTGGATTCTGGTCAATTCTGGCTGTTTCCTTTCATGGGCTGACAGTTTGTTCAGGAGTAACCTTTCGATCCTACTAATGAAGCACAAGCAATTAGATATATAGGTATTTAAGCAGCACTAATAGTTATGGTAGGTTACTTTGGCATAGACACATATGTTTGGATGATATGTTAATTCATGAATTATATTTTTACCCCCTGATAAATATAACAGGGTCTTACTGTGGCTTATGACATCTCCTAACCTGTAGAGGATGTAGGCTTGTGGCATCAGCCATGGGTTATTCCTCCAAGGAGAGAGCCAACAGCCAATTAGATTTGGGATATACAGGCACATGGCTGCCTCTGCTGCACAGTATTTCCAGGCAGGTGAAGTGTAGCTGGTGCGGAGAGAGACTAGATTTGATTTGTAACAAAAATATATAAAAATAAATAAATAAATGAAAAAAGTCTCTTCTCTCCATTCCTTTTCAATATATTGCTTGACATTTTAAGCACAAACAATAAGACAAATGAAGGAGATAAAGAGGTTTACAATTTGGAAAGGAAGAAGTCCAAGTTTCTTTATTTGCAGATGATTTTATATATAAAAGGATCTAAAGATTCCACCAGAAAACTCCTAGAACTGATGAACACATTCAGTGAAATGGCAGGATACAAAATTAACACAGAAAAATCAGTAGCCTTCCTATACACCAATAGCACACATCCTGAGAAAGAAACCAGTTAAACAATCCCACCCAAGTTATCATCAGAAAGCATATGTTGAAATAAATTTAAGCAAACAAGCTAAAGATTTACATAATAAAAACTTTAAGACACTGAAGAAATAAATTAGATACCAGAAAATGGAAAGACCTCCATAACACTTCCTAAACTTCATTGAGATTCAACTAATAAATAATAATTTGTACATGTCTAAAGTCAAAAGCTTATGATTTTTGAAATATTAATACACTCATGAGATGTTCATCATAATCAGTGTAATGAAAATTTATACCAGCTTCATTCATTTTCTCTTTAATTTTCTAGAGGGAGATAATACAAGTATCCCGTTCTCAAGGAAACAAAACAAATGAAAGGCATGTAAACAACTTACTGAAACTAAATGAAATAGGATGCTGACAATGCCTCATATGGCGCAGTGCACTTATACCTATATTTTGAAGTATATTCCTTATGTTTTCTTCTAGCAGTTCTCAAAAGAAGAAGCATGAATGGCCAACAAGTATTTTTAAAACAGTTAAAATTAAAGCTACTTTGAGATATTATTTAACCCGTCATCATAGCTACCATCAAAGAAATTAATGACATCTAAAGGATAAGGATGTTAGCAAAAAGAAATCTTAATTTAATTCTAATGGGTATACAAACTAGAGTAGCCACTATAGAAGAAGTGAGCCTTTACACTCAAAAATAATTAAAATTAAACTAACACATGAGCCAGCTATGCAAGTCTGAAGGACTCTAGTCTTGGTACTGCTGCTGTTTTGACACTAGCCATGATATAGAAACAACCTAGATGCTCACTAACAGATGAATGGATGAGGAAATTGCAGTGCTTATAAACAATGGATTTTACTTAAGTATAAATACAAATCAAATTATGAAATATGTATGCAAATAGGTGGATCTGGAAATTATTCTGTTTAGGAACATGACCCAGACTCAGGAAGATAAATATTGCATTTCTTCTCTCATAAGCAGATCCTAGCTCTATGTCCCACTCTATCTCTCTCCAATATGAGTGCAAATGTGGATATGAGGTATGAAACCAGAAAGCAAAACTTGAAAGGGAAACTAAGAGTTAAGGAGGAAGTGGGACATCAAGATGGTGCATATAGCATAAAAGCTGAAAGGAGACTTGGGTCAGGTACAAAAGGGATCAGCAGATAGTGAAGATGAGTCCTGTTGAGCAGAATCAAGAAACCGTGAAATGTTGAAAATGCTGTAGTGGAATCTAGTACATTGTATTCTCGCTTAAAATAAATAAAACAACAAAAGAAATTAAAAGAGATTAATAATTACATGAATTAGGTTTTGTTTAATGTGGAAATTATGAGCCTCTCTTTCTACCTTCTGATAGTTATATAAAAGGAAATGAGTTGGAGTTTAATGCAATTCAAATTACCCTCTGGTTAACAGTGGAAATATAATTGTAGACAGGACTTGGGGTTCTAGATATTGCTGCAGTTCTCCCAAACCTAGCAACTAACTAAACAAACAAACATAAAATGAAAAGAGACCAAACTATTTGAGAAAGAAGAAACTCTTTGCTTCCACGCATAGGTAATTTTCTTTTAAAAGACATTTCAGCTGGGCGCCATGGTGCACGCCTTTAATCCTAGCACTTGGGATGCAGAGGCAGGTGAATCTTTGTGAATTCACCTGGTCTACAGAGTGAGTTCCAGGACAGCTGGGGCTACAGGGAGACCCTGTCTCGAAAAGACCAAAAAAAAAAAAAAAGAAAAATAAAGAAGCTACACATTAATGGCAATAGGAAGGAGTACTAGTAGACATTAACAAAAGGTTCTCAAAGGAGGGTACTAGAGGGCTTTAGGAAGGTGATATTTGGCAGACCTTGGTTACACTGTAAGTCTTCAAGGGCAGAAAAGTCCTATTTTTTCTTTACTCTGAAATTAAAATGCATAATTCTTACAATTGACTATGACCTAAGTCTAGCTTGTAGGATTAGGTTATTTATAATAAGGATTCATCAGTGTTTTTCCAAGGCAAATGAGTTCATTGAGTCATCACTTAAATATGTGCCTCCATATGCAGTTCAATGTTGTAAGAGTTAGGGATTCAGTTCTGATGAAGATGATATTCCTTTCCTAGATGGGCTTCCAAATATAGGGAGTATGGGAAGGGACTGACTAGTTAAGGTAGCTAGCTTGTTGTCATGGAATGAGTGCTATTTGGGCATTGGGGCTGGAGTGCAAAGAAGTATGCACTTCCCAGGACTAGGCAAAGCCAACCAGAAAGGAATGGAAATGTGAATATCTGTTTTTTTTTTTTTTCTATTCTCCGTGACACAACTTGCCATTAATATGCTTTAATATTGAAGGCATATTAATTTTTGTGAATGTTCGATTTTTGTGTATTTAAGTTAAAACTACCATTTGCTATGCACCACTGCCGCCAAAAGGCAAATACCTTAAACTTCTCTTTTGATAAGTAATTTCCTACATGAAAGAGAGGGTGACAAATGGAAAAAAAATGTTCGTTCAAAAAAATTATATGCTAATGCCTCAAGGAGAATTCAAGAAAGCATTCACACAGCAGGATTTGGAACTATTCCACAGAGACCCATTGAGCTGCCCTTGCCAAGGCGAAGGACAGGTAATTTGCTGTGACTAACTGAAAAACATAAAGAACATTAATATGAAAAATGGAAACATAATCCTTGGTATAAAAGGCCCTGAAAGAATTCACATAATTGATTATTCTTCAAGGGTTAATGTTCCTTTCTTCATTTTAAGAATCCTTTTCCTTTGCTCCAGTGTAGTTTTAAAATTCTGATAAAGTGACATCCTACAAAAGGTCATGAGTACAGCTACCTCTGTTCTAGTGGTCCAGATAGTTTTGTAAGGATGCTGAGAATTCAGAAAAAAATTATTGAATAAAATATCTACATATGTTGGTTTTGCTATAATTTCTTTCAATTTCTATGAGATGTAATGTTAAAGATTTTAATTTTCAATTTAGTTATAAGACATGAGACTGCTATAAATTCAATCTTAGCTCCACTGCCTACTAGCTGGACAACAAACTTGGACAATTCACTAAACCGTATGTAATGTTCAGTTCTTCATTAGTAAAATGAGAGAATATCATCTCCTGACTTTGCACAGTTACATTTATTGAAACAAAATGAAAGAACTGTTGAAGTCTATTGAAGATTAAAGATATATTAATTATGGGAGTTAGATGCACACCACACAGTACAACACCAGCATGCGCCCAGCTCCTGGGGTGAGCGGACTTCACCTGCGTCCTGCAGAACAACAGCCTGCAAAAGTTCAGGTGAGGCCTGCCTGCTTTGGTCAACCCTGTGTCCTGAGGAGGCTTGGTTTCACCCAGCACCTTCCATCCCTCAAGTCCCAATGTGAAACATGGGCAGAGTTAGATGCACACCACACAGCACACTAGTGTGCGCCCAGCTCGTGGGGTGAGCAGACTTAACCTGCCTCCTGCAGAACAACAGCCTGCAAAAGTCCAGGCGAGGCCTGCCTGCCTGGGTGCTTTGGGCAACCCTGTGCCCCGTGGAGGCTTGGTATTTTATGGGAACTTCCAACCTTCGGGTCCCAAAGTGTGACTTGGGTGGAGTTAGATGCACACCACGTAGAACAACACCAGCTTGCGCCCAGCGCGAAAAGTGAGTTGGTGAGTTGGCCAATAGGGTACTGGTGAGGAGGTCAAAGTAGCAAACAACACCTCCCCCACCCCTTGCTCAGCCTGGGGGAACAGTGGTGCAGAGAATCTACCAGGTGCAATATTAGTGATTATACTCTGTGCAATGAACGATGAGTCATCAGAACCCAAAGAAACAAATAAACAAACAAAACAAACAAATCAACATGCCAAAGACACACACACACACACACACACACACACACACAATCAACATGGGAAAAGCTCATAAGAAATCTACACTGAACTCTACCAACCCTACAGAAGATTCCTACAACAAGATCTCCCTGGAAGGAAACCAGGACATGGACTTTAGAAGAACAATTGTGGAAATACTCAAAGAAATTAGAGAAGTAAAGGAAGAGAATGAAAAACTCAAGGAGTACCAAGAGAGTGAGAATGACAAATGTTTGAAAGAACTAAGGGGAGAGATTGAAAAGCTCAAGAAGGACCTACAGGGAGATAATGACAAACGTTGCAAAGAACTAAAGGGAGAAAAAGATACATTCTGGAAGGAAGTGGAAACACTGAAAAGATCCCGAGACGAAATGAAAAAAGAAAATGACCAATGAACCAAGGAGCTACAAGATGAGAAAGACACGCTCCAGAAGGAAGTGGAAATACTAAAGAAATCACAGGATGAAATGAAAAAGGAAATTGAACATTCATGCAATCAACAGGAGGGGATGGGAAAAAGCCTCAGAAGCAGAATGGAAGAAGCAGAAAAAAGAATATCAGACCAGCAGGATAACATGGACCAACTAAAATGCTCAAATAATGTTATAATGTGAATTTCTCAAAGGGCTCTAGAATCCACCCATCCCCTATTTTCAGACTCTGTAATTACTGTGTATGTGTGTTCAGTATGTACCCGTATTTTAGAGTAATATAAAATTAATGGAGCAGACTTCAACCAGACGAGTCAGATCACTGGAAATTTGTCAAGCAGTGAACATTTAATGAATGGCTCCGCCAAATAATTTCATGCATTCTATCAGACATCAGGATAAGTCCTACTACCATAAGAACACAAAGGGACTAAACAACACACTCCTGAATGATGAATGTTTCAAGGAAGAAATAAAGAAAGAAGTAAAAGCATTCCTGGAACTAAATGGAAATGACAATACAACAGAACAAAACCTTTGGGATACGTTAAAAGCAGTCCTAAGAGGGAAATGTATAACCCTGGATGCCTACATTAAACACACACACACACACACACACACACACACACACACACACACACTCACAGAGAAAGAGCGCAAATAAATGATCTGACACTGCAGCTAGAAACACTTGAGAGACAACAACAAATGCATCCTAAACCCAACAGACAGGAAGAAATCACAAAAATCAGAGGAGAAATAAAAGAAATAGAAACAAAGAAAACAAAACAAATAAGCAATGAATGCAAAAGTTGGTTCTTTGAAAGGGTAAACAAGATAGACTGAGCTCTAGCCCTGTTAACCAAAAGAAAGAGCAACTCCAAATCAATAGAATTTATGATGAAAGGGGAAACATTACAACAGACAATGAAAAGATCCAGACAGTCATACAGGAATACTTCAAAAACCTATACTGTATTAAATTTGAAAACCTAAGAGAAATGGAAGAATATTTGAAATCCTGGAATCAACAAACCGTAACATTTGAGGAAATTGAAAATTTAATAATAAACCTCCCAACTAACAAAAGCTGAGGCCCAGCAGAATTCTATAAAACATTTTAAGAAGACGTATAGCCATTATTTCTCAAACTGTTCAGAAGAATAAAAACAGAGGGAAAGCTCCCAAATTCCTTCTATGAAGCCAGCATCACTCTAATACCAAAACCTGGCAAAGGTACAACCAGAAAAGAAAACTACAGACCCATCTCATTAATGAACACAGATGCAAATTTCTCAACAAAATACTTGCAAACCACACACAGACCTACATCAAAAAGATCATCCATCATGACCACGTTGGATTCATACCAGAGATGCAGGGATGGTTGCAAGTAGGTAAATCAATAAATATCATAAAACACATAAATGGACTGAAAAACAAAAAGCACACAATCATCTCAATCAATGCACAAAAAGGCTTTGACAAAAATGCAGCATCCCTTCGTGCTTAAAGTCCTAGAGGTAATTGGACTGGAGGGATCATTCCTCAATGTATATACAAGAAACCCACAGCCAACATCATCCTAAATGGAGAAAAGTTAGAAGCATTCCACTTAAAGGCAGAAACACAGCAAAGCTGCCCATTATCGCTAGTCCTCTTCAATATAGTGCTTGAAATGCTTGCTAGGGCAATAAGACAAGAAAGGGAAATTAAGGAGTACTAACTTGAAAAGAGGATGTAAAGCAATCTCTTTTTGCAGAGGATATGATCCTTTACCTAAGGGATGCTAAAAACTCCACCAGAAAACTCCTAGAAACGATAAAGACTTTCAGTAAAGTGGAGGGATACAAAATTAACTTATAAAAATCCATAGCCTTTCTATGCACCAACAACATGAAACTGAAGAAAGAATATAAGGAGACCTTCCCACTCACAATAGCATCAAAAATAATAAAATACCTTGGGACAAACCTAACCAAGGCACCAAAGATCTCTACAAAATTTCTTTAAACCCCTGAAAAAGGAGATTGAAGAAGACATCAGAAGATGGAAAGACCTCTGATGCTCATGGATTGGAAAAAATAATATAGTAAAAATATCCATTCTACACAAATTCATATAAAGTTTCAATGCAATCCCAATTAAAATCCCCAAGAGTCTCTTCACAGACTTGGAGAAAAATCCTTAAATTCATATGGAAAACAAAAGACCCCAAATAGCCAAAGCAACCCTGAGTGAAAAGAACCATATGGGGGGATCACTATAACAAATTTCAAACTATATTACAGGGCTATAGTCATAAAAACACCTGGTACTGGCACAAAAACAGACCCATAGACCAATGGAACAAAATCGAAGATACAAATTTGAGCACACACAATTTTAGCAACCTCATATTTGACAAAGGGGCCAAAAAGACCCAATGGAGGAAAGACAGCATCTTCAGGAAATGGTGTTGGTAAAATTGGGTCACCACTTGTAGAAGAATAAAACTAAACTTCTACCTCTCACCCTTTAAAAAAATCAACTCCAAATTTATCAAAGACCTCAGCATGAACCCTGAAATTCTAAAAGTGATAGAAGAAAATGCTGGCAACAACCTATAAAACATAGGCATGGGGCTGGAGAGATGGCCTAGCGGTTAAGAGCACCGACCACTCTTACAGAGGACCCGGGTTCGATCCCCAGCACCCACACGGAGGCCGAGAACCGTCTGAAACTCCAATTCCAGGAGAACTCCAGTTCCAGGGGAATCCGAGACCCTCTTCTGACCTCCACGTAATTGCATGACACGGGTGCACAGACTTGCATGCAGACAGTACATTCATACACATACATAAATAAATAAAATTAAAAAAAATAAAAAAAAAGACATAGGCGTAGGAGAAGACTTCCTAAATCAGACAGCAGCTGTACAGGAAGTGAAGTCAAACATTGATAAGTGGGACCTCATTAAACTCAAAAGCTTCTGTACAACGAAAGAAGCAATCAGGGTAGTAGAGACAAAACCCACAGAGTGGGAAGAAACCTTCATTAGTGGTACATCTAACAGATCATTAACATCCAGAATATATAAACAACTCAAAAACAAAGAAAGAATCAAATGACTCACTCAAAAGATGGAGTAAAGAGCTGAGCAGAGACATGACAAATGAGGAAATAAAGATGGCTGAGAAACATCTTTAAAAATGTTCAACATTGCTAATAATTAAGGAAATGCAAATTAAAACCACCTTAAGATATCATCTCACTGCGATAAGACTGTCTAGGATCAAGAAAACAAATGATACCAAATGCTGGATACATTGTGGGGAAAGGGGAGCACTCATCCACTGCTGATGGAAATGTAAACTCATACAACCACTGGAGAAAGCAGTGTGGAGATCCCGTAAAAGACTCAAAATGAGCCTACCACCTGGCCCAGCCATAAAACTCCTAGGTTTATACACACAACCCATTCTACTGCAAAGATACATGCACATCTATATTTATTGCAGCTCTTTTCACAATACTGGAACCAATACAAATGCCCCTCTATCAAGAGTGGATAGAGAAAATGTGGGTCATCTACACAATGGAGTTCTATGCAGCAATAAAGAAAGATGGCATCAGGAACTTTGCACATAAATACATAGAACTAGAAGATATTGTGCTTAGTGTAGTAACACAATCCCAGAATCTCAAATGAGGAATGGTATCCCTCATATGTTGATGGTAGCACCCAGCACTGAGTTATATGGCAAAGTGCGCAACAACAATGTTATATATAGGCATATTTTAGAATAATATAAATTTAAAAAGAAAAAAATGTGAATCCTGATATATGATATGGAAATGATAATTGGTGTACAGATTATATGATTTTAGTATAGGTGTGGCAGATTGGAGGGAACTAAAACTGGTGAGGAACTGGGACAGGGAACAGACTGAAACAGTAAAGTTCCCCCAAGAACAATAATCTTCTGCTTTGAAAAACTTTGAAAAGAACCAGAAAAAGATACAGGGCAGGAATGGCAGGGTGCATGAACTCTGATGGGGTGAGGGGCATGGAAGGGGAGATGAGTCTAGAATGGAATGAGAAATGATGTATGAAATTCACAAACTTCAATAAAAATGTTTAAAAAAAGAAAGAAAGGTTTAGTTTGGCTCACAGCTTGATGATATAGCCAATCCTTGTAGAGAAAGTGCAGGGGCAGAAGATGAGTTGGAAAGTCACATTGTACCCAGAGTCAGAAAGGAGACAGAGAGATAAATGCTGATACCCAGCTACTTTCTCCTTTTTATTGAGCATGGAAACCCAGCCATCTGATACATTCCCGGTGGGCCTTCTAATCTCAATTAAGCTCAACTAAAAGATCCTCCCTCACAAGAATGCCCAGAGGTGTGTCTTCTAGGTTAATTCCCAGCATCATCTAGTTGATAACCAAAACAAGCCATCACTGAAGGTTAGAGCTTCACATAAGCCAAAGATGTAACACATATATGATGAATTCATCAATGTGCCAGATTGTGATGAGGGAGAAATAAGATCTTTTATAACCGTTGAGAATTTTAGATAGGATTGTGCCATGTTAACCAGTTCTGAGATTTTAAAAGTATTTTCAGGGATGGTCATGGTGGCACATGCCTGTAATCCCAACACTTGGGAAGCAGAGGCAGGCAGATCTCTGTGAGTTCCAAGCCAGCCTGGTTTACATAGTGAGTTCCTGGACAGCTGGGACTACAGGGAGACCATGTCTCAAAAAGACTAACAAAAAAGACTTTTCAGTAACTGGTGCTGAATCAACTTAAAAACCACATGGATATAAGCCAACATCAACTTTCCCTCTTGATATATGCAAAAATCAGCTCAAAATGGGCAATACATGTAAATGAATCCCAAATTGACCAAAGTGGGGAACTCTCAAATCTGAACCATCTAGGAGGAAACAGAAGAAAATCGCTCAGCCTTTGGTATGTTTAAAGTTTGACACCTAGAACACAATAAGAAAAACAAAACAAAAAAGATAAAATTTGGGTTTGCCAAAATTAAAGTTTGATTGTTGAAATCTGATAAGAAAATGAAAGGAGAAATCTTGGACTCTGAGAAAATATAATATGTAACAATTCACAAATGATAAAATGAACAATAAAATTGGCCTAAGGATTCAAACTAAGATTTCAAAAAAGAAGAATAAAAGTTTGTGTCTAGAATGAACTTAAGAGCGTTGTTATTTGGGCACTGTCTAATGCGCTCCTTGCTAAGCTGTTAACTAATGTGGGCAGACAGAGGGGAGGACTGTTCCTTCTCCCACTCTTCCTACACATTTCTTCATTTTATCTTTTAGTTTCCCTTATTCCATTCTCCATGGTGAGATAGTTACTCAAGGCTGAAGTCTATATTCATGGGACGTTCTGCAGTTATGCAGCTAGGTAAAGGCTGAAGCAAAAACCAGGCCTTTTTGTTTCCTAAATGCAAACTCCTTCATTGGCTTAAGCACATTGACCAGCAAAGGAATGGAAACTGGGTCGCAGTGGGCTAGGTATATATATATATATATATTTTTCATTTACCCTTCAGATCAAAATAGTGTGATATTTTAAAATTGGAAACCCAGCAGAAATGGAACTGCATGTTATTTGAGTTTTTTCTCAAACTAATATCATGTTACTTGCTGGGATCTAATGGATGTTTCTTTTCCATCCCGAGAAACCAAATTATATTTTAGTATACTGGACAAAGATGGGTAATCATCACTGGCTTCAGCTTTCAGCATGAAAGTCTATATTTATATTGGTGTAACACAGTTGTGCTTTCAAGCTGATCCTCACAGATAATGGAAAATTTGAAGAAATTTCCTCATCTTTCCAGACTGTCTTGAAAAAGACTCGGCCAGGAACTGTGCAGAATCATTGGCCACTAACTGGCTGTGTGAACTTAGTCACAGTCCTCCCTGAAAGTCTGTTTCCTCAAGGGTAAAACAAGGGATTGAACTAGTTGATCTCTGAGGGCCCTTCAGATTTGACATTTTCAGCATTCTCTAGTTCTGCAATTCAAAGTGTGCCTTAACATTGAAATGCTGCCAACATAGATTTCAATATT
Source organism: Rhizomys pruinosus (assembly GCA_009823505.1). Lineage (NCBI taxonomy): Eukaryota > Metazoa > Chordata > Mammalia > Rodentia > Spalacidae > Rhizomys > Rhizomys pruinosus. Next base: position 1,500,735 of record VZQC01003749.1, on the reverse strand, counting down.
CTTTTTTCCCCCCTGTCGATTTGCAGTCTCTGGAATTCCTCTGCCTTTTTCATTGCCTGCTCAGAGTCGCCTTGCTGGTTTGAGCTTGAAATGCTATGCTTCCCGCATAATTTCCTTGCTTACAGTCTTGCTGCTCCTTCCCAATGGTGTCATGTTTGAAAGGTGAAGGCAGAGTATTCAGTGCGAGAACTGAGCCCCAGATTCATCCCTTTCTGTCACTAAAGCTATGCACTTCTCTGCTTTCTCATCCTCTGCCTTCTTCCAGTTTGTTTCATCGCTACATTTGGGTTTTATGATTACATCTGCAATCGCAGGCACAGATGTTTTTTCTCACTCCATTCTATGGTTAATGGTGAAATGGATTTTTTGAGCAGATGCTCGCATGTGGGTGCTATCCTTTTCTCTCCTGACACATTTTCTACACAAACTGCAGATTGTGTGTCTGGTGTGCTTTCAGCCTAGCAAGAGATGAATTCAAGCTGAATAACACTGGGCTGATTTTCAAGCTTCTGAAAAAAATAATGCTGGCACTAAACTTGGCAAACTCTTCATAGCACCCCTGCAGCCCCAATTCAGACCTGCATCTCCTGCTTTGCCACCTCTATTTGAACAAGCTGGAAGGAAGCCTTTATCCTTTGAAGGGCCGGCACAGGAGAAAAAATATATCAGATTGGATTTTTTAAAGGGCTAGACTCAACTGCCCTGTCCCTTTGGGTTCTGAGACACAAGATCTGTAATTTAGCCTCTGTTTCTACATCTGTGAGATAAAATTACAATACAAAGCTGCTGAAGATTATTGGGATAATTGCAAAGTAACAAGATCCTGAAGCCCATGCCCAACACTAACCATATATGGTTAATTGGACCTAAACAGCCGAAAGTCCATATGTTGGAAACTCTCCCAAATAAGGGGAATGGCCTCTGTAAGGATTAGGATTGCCAGCTTAATCCAGGGCTTTTCCACCTTAAAAACATTAAGATTTGGGGCTAGATCTTTGTTTATTATGGACAGCTATTCTATGTATTTCAGGATATTTAGCAGCATCCCTGGCCTGAGCCCACTAGATGTCAGTAGTGCATCCCCTCTGCTTATGAGGACTGCAAATGCCTCCAGGCACTGTCAGAAGTGCTTTTGCAGAGAAGGAATAGCCCGTGATTGAGAATTGCAATCAGAGGCACTAACCCTTGGTTTTAAATTCTTACTGTGCTAGTTACCAAAAGCCATACAGCTGGTACCTCTGCTTTGATTTGTGAATCTGTAAAATGGGACCCTGAAGTACTCTACAGAATGAATTGCTGAGAGGATTAAAATGAGAAGTGAGTTCAAACTTTCGGCCCATAATGAAATACTTCATACCACCCTAAGACCTTATACTTTGAACCTTGTCTCAAAAACACTGTTTATCTCAATTTCTAGCTCTGTTTATCTCTAACTCAGTCTTTGGATCTTAGTTCAAGAGTCATTTTCACATGGAACCTTATTTTGACTCCACAGACTATGAGAATCCAAGGCACTCACAGCACTTAAATCATTTGTAACATACATTACAACACTTCAGTGATCATTTCACTAAGATCTGTTTGACAAGTTGATGGTTAGATTCCTCAGAACCAGTGATATGCTTCTCTCATTCAATACTGTGCTTTTAGAGTTCAGGACAGTACTCAGAACAGATTTTTAAAGTGAAAATGTGCTGAAGGCCAGCCATATTGTTAAATACATTTATTCCCAGTATTCGGCAGGTAGCAGTAGGGAGATAAGAGTTCCAGGGGAGCCTGAAAGCTAACAAGGGCTACATAGTGAGACCCTCTCTTTAGAAAAATAGTGAAGGATGGGGCTGGAGAGATGGCCTAGCAGTTAAGAGCACCGACTGCTCTTGCAGAGGACCCGGGTTCGATCCCCAGCACCCACATGGTGGCTGAGAACCGTCTGAAACTCCAATTCCAGGAGAACTCCAGTTCCAGGGGGATCCGAAACCCTTTTCTGACCTCCGTGGCATTGCACGACACGGGTGCACAGACCTACATGCAGACAGTACGTTCATACACATAAAAAATAAATAAAATAAAAAAAGAAGAAAAACAGTGAAGGAAAGGAGGAAAAAAGATACAAACAACTCAATAAAGTGAAGATATAATGAAAACAATGCAGTGGCACCTGGGGTTGGCAGTTTGAAGGACAATCGGTTGCTGAAATCTATCTCTAGTGTAGTCCCTTTAGACTGTGGAGTTTGGTGGACCCAATAATTGGCTCCGTTCTTTTCAACTTGAGTTTGTAATTAGTATAGTCAGACCTATGGAGATCAAAAACAATGTAGGTTTTACATAAATAAGCTGGTTTTCGAGAATAAGTGTATTGTAGAAATGAATCTGAAACCCAAAATTAATTCTAGTAATAGACAGTGCTGAACAAAGGCCTCACATTCTTTCCACTGGTGACCTGAACCTGTGAAACAGTGAGCTACAACTATGGCATTCATCCTTTGAAGCCTGTCCTCAAAGGAGAAGTGGCAAGTTGTTGCCTGTGTGATGACTCAGCTCTTCCTGTGGAAAGAAGTCAGGAGTGTTATTCTCACATAGATCCCTCTGGATAAGAAGATAATGCCAAAAGAAAGGAGATGTAAACAGATTTAGTTCTGGGTCAAAAGCAAGTAGAAATCTGAAAATAAATTCCATTTAGTGAATGGGTGTTTCACTAGAGAACCAACAATATATGGATAGCTCTGTGGCTTTTCTTTTGATATTGAAGGGGATAGGAATGATTTCCCATTATGTCACATAGTTCTAAAGTGTTAAGGCTTCCCATGTATTATTAGTCTCAGCCAGTGTTTCTGAGAATTATGGTGATCTCCCCCATAGAAATGGCAATGGAACCCATCAGAAGTGAGCATGCTAAATAGATGACAAAAATATCCAATGCAATTTTTCCAGTTAAGAAACAGTTCTGCTGAGTTTGGACATTTGCTTTGGCTGGTTTTGTAAAAACCTGCTCATTGATGGACATAGTCTTGGTCAACCCTGACCCATGGAGCTCAGGGGTGGTTTTAGGCCATTGCAAGAATCACTAAAGAAAAAAAGCCCATTCAAACCCCAAGAGATATTAATATTTTCACTTTTGTGGTATTGTTTTTAAGCAAATATGTTTCAAGAATTCCATGACACTTAAAAATGATACTTTGGAAATATAAGATATATGCATGTGTTAATCTAAATGTGTGGGTATGGGAGTGTGTGAGAATTTTCCTGTTGGAGAACATTATGAATTAATTTGTGTGAATGACTGAACATGGAAATGTGTGTGTATGAGTACACATCACTGAGCCTCTAAGTGAAATTCCAACACTTCTTTGAGTTGTTTTAATTGCCTTACAGCAGTATCTCAACACTAGAAAAAGTGAATCTAACCTGGAGACTTTTTTGGTTAATGAAGCTTGAGGGCATCAACTCTGAACTTTTCAGTAGAAGCAAAAAAGGCAAGATTGAGTTGAATTTTGGTGTTCTGTGGAATAAAGAAATGAACTCTGGTCTACTCAAAAGATGAAGTAAAGAGCTGAACAGAGACTTCACCAGTAAGGAAGTAAAGATGCTGAGAAACATCTTAAAAAGTGTTCAATATCATTAATAATTAAGGAAATGCAAATTAAAACCACACTAAGGTATTATCTCACTCTAATAAGACTGGCCAAGATCAAGATAACAAATGGCACCAAATGCTGGAGAGGTTGTAGGGAAAGGGAAACACTCATCCGCTGCTGGTGGGAATGTAAACTTGTACAACCCCTGTGGAAAGGAGTGTAGAGAACTGTTTAAAGACTCAAAATGAGCCTAGCACCTGACCCAGCCATACCACTCCTGGGTATATACCCACAAGACTCATCTTACTCCAAAGATACATGCACAACTATGTTTGCTGCAGCTCTCTTCACAATAGCAAAGAACTGGAACTAGCCCAAATGCCCCTCAACTGATGACTGGATAGCAAAAATGTGGTACATCTACACAATGGAGTTCTATGCAGTGGTAAAGAAAGATGACATCATAAACTTTGCAGGTAAATGGATGGAACTCGAAACCATTACGTTAAGTGAAGTAACACAGTCCCACAAAAAAAAAAAAAAAAGACAGGTGTTTTCCCTCATTTGTGGACGCTAACACCAAATCCCCAGTTGGCAGGCAAACTGAGCAACTTTATTATTATATTTCATCGTATCTGAAAGCAACTGTGCTATTATAATGTGAATCTCTTAATGGGCTCTAGAATTGACCTACCACTTATATTCACACATTGTAATTACCATATATGGGCGGAAGAAATGTATTCATAATCTAAAAAAAAAATAAAAACGAACATAAAGTTACACTTCTTTTTACCTGCATGTAACTTTACTGTTAAAATATGAATCCCTCAAAGTGTTTTGGAATTAACATATAGTTTATTTTAAGACTTTATAATTTTGGTTTATGTGTGAGTGTATATATGCATATTTTGGAATAATATAAAATTAAACGGAACAAAAAAAGAGAGAAAAACCTCTTCAAAAACTGACCAAACTTGTGCATCAGAAAGGTTATAAAAGACTGAGAAAAAGATACAAGATAGGACTTAACATGTATGACAGAATCCATGAGCTCTGGTGGGGGGTGGGGGGCATGAGATGTGGGCATGGATGGAAGAATGAGTCTAAATTTGATTAAGAAATTTATGAAGTGTGCTCAACAAAAAGTAACTTAAAGAAATTCACAAATCCTGTCACCCCAAATGTAGCCAGGGAGAAAAAAAATGAACTCTGAAGGGACTTTTCTTTTCTTTTTTTTTCCTTTCCTTTCCTTTCCTTTCCTTTCCTTTCTTTTCATTTTCTTTTATTTCTTTTTTGGCATTTTGTGACATGGGTCTTGCTATAGTGGCTTGGCAGTTACTATGTAACCAAGGCTGGAATCAAACTTGAAACAATTCTGTCTCATTCTCAAGAAGGTTGGTGTTACAGATAGGTGCCATCATGCCTGGCTTTGAGCCCCTGTGCAATACTTGAATATTTTATGATTTTTTTTTGTTCTAGTCTTAACAAACCATCCCTACAAAAGCATTAATCCTCAATACAGTCTTTGATAATTGCTTTACCTACTTTATTCATTAGCAAATATTGGGCAAATAAATGATGTGGCTCAGTGGGTATAGGGAATTTCTGAGAAATCCATTATCAATAGAAGATGAGGTGGAAATACGAAAAAAAATTTGGAGGCATTCCTTAGCTTTAGTTTTTCTTTTGCATCAGTCTTATCATGGGATATTACAGTGCTTACATATGCTTACATTTTAGGAACTTTATCATATTCAATGAAAGTCCTTACTCAGTCTTGGTTCCCCAAACTCAGCTTCTGACTATAATAAAGTTTCCTCCTTAATAGGTATCCAATTAGTCCATTCACTCAGTAAATAATTATTGAAGAGTTAAACAATGGATGACCTATTATTTATTTCTCACAGGATGCTTGACATTGAAGACAGATGGTTTTTATTTTTCTCATTTAGGTTTCAAAATAGTCCTGTTGCTATGAATGAGAAATATTAAGTATCAGTAACATCCAAGTTTATATTAAGCAGTCCACTTAAGATTTGAACATAGCTTGGGGGAAAAGCACATGGTCCATCAACCAGGTACTTCTCCTTTTGCACTACCTATAGTATTTCTACAGCAATCACATGGAAGTTCCTTTAAGGTTTCCACATTGTCTAGCACTAATTATATATTCTTTCTTATATTACAGAATTACTCTAGATAATTTTTGTCTTTCACCCAAAAGTTACTATTTCACATTTGTTTGTGAAAACATGGACAGTTAAATGAAAATTTGTATTACATTACAGTATGAAATATGCCATCACACCTGTGTTTACATCTATAATTCTTAGTTGAAAATCCACTTGGACTCCATATCCTATTACTTCTACTCTTATCAAAAATATATCTCCTGAGGCCTTGCTCATATGAATCTATGGGTATGGTGTCAGCATGTACAAGACCAATGCAAACTCGAACAGTCAAATCCCAACAAAGAACTGAGGAAATGGGTAGCAGTCCCAATCATAGTAGAGGAGCTATTGTGAGCTGGTTACAGCTAGGTGAGGCAGAGCTGACTTTCTTTAAGGTAGAGATTCTAGAGAGGCAGAATAGACACGGGTGGATGAACTTGCACTGAGTGTTGTCTGATCACACTGACTTGACTCTCTAGGCCTCAAAGGTTATGCCTGGACAAGCTGGCAGCCCATGAAAGAAAACAGCCACAATTGACTAGAGACCAAGACAACAGCTCCAGAGAAAGTAGACTGTTTTGCTTCTCATCCACCTGTGCCCCTTTTCTAAGCCTAGGGAACAATCTGCGGAAGAGGGGGCGCGGTAGAATGTAAGGGCTGCGATTGGGGTGAATGGTGAAACTACAACAATATAGACTGGACACTCATTTGATCAACTTGATTGAACATACAAGCCCCCCCTGCTGGATGGTGGGACCCATGAGCTATGTGGGTTTGGGCACAACTGCTTGCAAATTGGTTTTACATGAAGGATGCTTGTACTCACAAATTATCACTTATTGTTAAAAAAATGTAATTAGTATAGTCAGACCTATGGAGATCAAAAACAATGTAGGTTTTACATAAATAAGCTGGTTTTCGAGAATAAGTGTATTGTAGAAATGAATCTGAAACCCAAAATTAATTCTAGTAATAGACAGTGCTGAACAAAGGCCTCACATTCTTTCCACTGGTGACCTGAACCTGTGAAACAGTGAGCTACAACTATGGCATTCATCCTTTGAAGCCTGTCCTCAAAGGAGAAGTGGCAAGTTGTTGCCTGTGTGATGACTCAGCTCTTCCTGTGGAAAGAGTCAGGGAGTGTTATTCTCACATAGATCCCTCTGGATAAGAAGATAATGCCAAAAGAAAGGAGATGTAAACAGATTTAGTTCTGGGTCAAAAGCAAGTAGAAATCTGAAAATAAATTCCATTTAGTGAATGGGTGTTTCACTAGAGAACCAACAATATATGGATAGCTCTGTGGCTTTTCTTTTGATATTGAAGGGGATAGGAATGATTTCCCATTATGTCACATAGTTCTAAAGTGTTAAGGCTTCCCATGTATTATTAGTCTCAGCCAGTGTTTCTGAGAATTATTGTGATCTCCCCCATAGAAATGGCATGGAACCCATCAGAAGTGAGCATGCTAAATAGATGACAAAAATATCCAATGCAATTTTTCCAGTTAAGAAACAGTTCTGCTGAGTTTGGACATTTGCTTTGGCTGGTTTTGTAAAAACCTGCTCATTGATGGACATAGTCTTGGTCAACCCTGACCCATGGAGCTCAGGGGTGGTTTTAGGCCATTGCAAGAATCACTAAAGAAAAAAAGCCCATTCAAACCCCAAGAGATATTAATATTTTCACTTTTGTGGTATTGTTTTTAAGCAAATATGTTTCAAGAATTCCATGACACTTAAAAATGATACTTTGGAAATATAAGATATATGCATGTGTTAATCTAAATGTGTGGGTATGGGAGTGTGTGAGAATTTTCCTGTTGGAGAACATTATGAATTAATTTGTGTGAATGATGAACATGGAAAGTGTGTGTATGAGTACCACATCACTGAGCCTCTAAGTGAAATTCCAACACTTCTTTGAGTTGTTTTAATTGCCTTACAGCAGTATCTCAACACTAGAAAAAGTGAATCTAACCTGGGACTTTTTTGGTTAATGAAGTTGCGGGCATCAACTCTGAACTTTTCAGTAGAAGCAAAAAAGGCAAGATTGAGTTGAATTTTGGTGTTCTGTGGAATAAAGAAATGAAACTCTGGTCTACTCAAAAGATGAAGTAAGAGCTGAACAGAGACTTCACCAGTAAGGAAGTAAAGAGCTGAGAAACTCTTAAAAAGTGTTCAATATCATTATAATTAAGGAAAATGCAAATTAAACACACACTAAGTATTATCTCCTCTAATAAGGACTGGCCCCAAGATCAGAAAACAAATGGCACCAAAGGCTGAGAGGTTGTAGTGGAAAGGGGAACCTCATCCGCTGCTGGTGGAATGTAAACTTGTACAACCCCTGTGGAAAGAGTGTAGAGAACTGTTTTAAAGACTCAAAATGAGCCTAGCACCTGACCCAGCCAATCACTCCTGGAGTATATACCCACAAATACTCATCTTACTCCAAAGATACATGCAACAATATGTTTGCTGCAGCTCTCTTCCCAATAGCAAAGAGAACTGGAACGCACACATGCCCCTCAACTGATGACTGGCTAGCAAAAATGTGGTACATCTACACAATGGGTCTATGCAGGTAAAAAGAAAATAAAAAAAAAAACTTTGTTCAGGTAAATGGATGGAGACTCGAACCATTACGTTAAGTGAAGTAACATAGTCCCAGAAAAAAAAAAAAAAAAGACAGGTGTTTTCCCTCATTTGTGGACGCTAACACCAAATCCCCAGTTGGCAGGCAAACTGAGCAACTTTTATTATATATTCATCGTATCTGAAAGCAACTGTGCTATAAATGTGAATCTCTAATGGGCTCTAGAATTGACCTACCACTTATATTCACCACATTGTAATACCATATATGGTGGAAGAATGAAAATTATTCTAATCTAAAAAAAAAAATAAAAACGAACATAAAGTTACACTTCTTTTTACTGCATGCAAATTTACTGTTAAAATTGAATTCCTAAAGTTTTGCGATTAAATATAGTTTATTTTAAGACTTTATAATTTTGGTTTATGTGTGAGTGTATATATGCATATTTTGGAATAATATAAAATAAACGGAACAAAAAAGGGAGAAAACCTTCAAAAACTGACCAAACTTGTGCATCAGAAAGGTTTAAAAGACTGAGAAAAAGAAAAAGATACAAGATAGGGACTTAACAGTCTGACAGAATCCATGACTGGTGGGGGGTGGGGGGGGCATGAGATGTGGGATGGATGGAAGAATGAGTCTAAATTGATTAAGAAATTTATGAAGTGTGCTCAACAAAAAGTAACTTAAGAAATTCACAAATCCTGTCACCCAAATGTAGCCAGGGAGAAAAAAAATGAACTCTGAAGGGATTTTTCTTTTCTTTTTTTTTCCTTTCTTCTTTCCTTTCCTTTCCTTTCCTTCTTCATTTTTTCTTTATTTCTTTTTTTGATTTTGTGACATGGGTCTGCTAAGTGGCTTGGCAGTTACTATGTAACCAAGGCTGGAATCAAACTTGAAACAATTCTGTCTCATTCTCAAGAAGGTTGGTGTACAGATAGGTGCCATCATGCCTGGCTTTGAGCCCCTGTGCAATATTAACTATTTTATGTGATTTTTTTTTGTTCTTAGTCTTAACAAAACCATCCCTACAAAAGCATTAATCCTCAATACAGTCTTTGATAATTGCTTTACCTACTTTATTCATTAGCAAATATTGGGCAAATAAATGATGTGGCTCAGTGGGTATAGGGAATTTCTGAGAAATCCATTATCAATAGAAGATGAGGTGGAAATACGAAAAAAAATTTGGAGGCATTCCTTAGCTTTAGTTTTTCTTTTGCATCAGTCTTATCATGGGATATTACAGTGCTTACATATGCTTACATTTTAGGAACTTTATCATATTCAATGAAAGTCCTTACTCAGTCTTGGTTCCCCAAACTCAGCTTCTGACTATAATAAAGTTTCCTCCTTAATAGGTATCCAATTAGTCCATTCACTCAGTAAATAATTATTGAAGAGTTAAACAATGGATGACCTATTATTTATTTCTCACAGGATGCTTGACATTGAAGACAGATGGTTTTATTTTTCTCATTTAGGTTTCAAAATTGTCTGTTGCTATGAATGAGAAACTATTAAGTATCAGTAACATCCAAGTTTATATTAAGCAGTCCACTTAAGATTTGAACATAGCTTGGGGGAAAAGCACATGGTCCATCAACCAGGTACTTCTCCTTTTGCACTACCTATAGTATTTCTACAGCAATCACATGGAAGTTCCTTTAAGGTTTCCACATTGTCTAGCACTAATTATATATTCTTTCTTATATTACAGAATTACTCTAGATAATTTTTGTCTTTCACCCAAAAGTTACTATTTCACATTTGTTTGTGAAAACATGGACAGTTAAATGAAAATTTGTATTACATTACAGTATGAAATATGCCATCACACCTGTGTTTACATCTATAATTCTTAGTTGAAAATCCACTTGGACTCCATATCCTATTACTTCTACTCTTATCAAAAATATATCTCCTGAGGCCTTGCTCATATGATCTATGCGGTATGGTGTCAGCATGTACAAGACCAATGCAAACTCGAACAGTCAAATCCCAACAAAGAACTAGAGGTAGGAAATGGGTGCGTCCCAATCATAGTAGAGGGAGCTATTGTGAGCGGTTACAGCTAGGTGAGGCAGAGCTGACTTTCTTTAAGGTAGAGATTCTAGAGAGGCAGAATAGACACGGGTGGATGAACTTGCACTGAGTGTTGTCTGATCACACTGACTTGGACTCTCTAGGCCTCAAAGGTTATGCCTGGACAAGCTGGAGCCCATGAAAGAAAACAGCCACATTGACTAGAGACCAAGACAACCGCTCCAGAGAAGTAGACTGTTTGTGCTTCTCATCCACCTGTGCCCCTTTTCTAAGCCTAGGAACAATCTGCGGAAGAGGGGGCGCGGGTAGAATGTAAGGGCTTGCGATTGGGGTGAATGGTGAAACTACAACAATATAGCTGGACACTTATTTGATCAACTTGATTGAACATATAAGCCCCCCCTGCTGGATGGTGGGCCCATGAGCTGTGTGGTTTGGGCACAACTGCTCGCAAATGTGTTTTACATGAAGGATGCTTGTACTCACAAATTATCACTTATTGTTAAAAAAATGAAACAACAAACAAAACAAAACAAAAAAACAGAGAAAGATGCAGAAAAGTTACAGCAGAATGCAGACTCGGGATGGGTAGGGGGGGGTGGGGGAAGGAAGGGCGATATGCCTGAACTGAATTGGAAAATGATGTATGAATATACAACAGCATCAATAAAAAATAAAAATAAAATAAATGACAGAATGCATAAAATCCAGTGAGGGATTACGGATGCACATGGTTAGAAGAGGGAGTATGAAGATGATTAAAAAAGTTTAAAACACACAAAAAAATTCTATAAAAACTTAAAATATATTTTGTTTCCATTATTAGTGTATTCTTCAGTTTGATTCAGTGTTTTACAGTTTTCAACGTGTTCATTGCTTAATTATTTAGGGGAATTTATTCAGAATTATTTTTCCAATTAATTTATATTTATTTGATGTGTGGTTTTGACTGCATGTACGTAAATGTACCATGTATGTTCAGTCCCTTTGGAAACAGGAAGTGGGCATCAGAGCCCCTGAACTGGAGTTATGCACAGTTGATAGCTGCCACATGTATGATAGGAACAGAACATGGTCCTCTGCAAGAGCAGTTAGTGCTCTAACCACTGAGGAGCTCTTCAGCTCCTATTTTTTATTTTATAGTATTTCAATATAGGATTACTTTTCTTAAGTATATGGTAGGTCATTCACAGGTATAATAGCACCCTGAATTTTTTTATTGTAAAACTTTTGTCATGCAGGTTTATGTTTCTTATTTTTGTTTAATGGTGCCATTAGTATTTTACTCTATATAAGTTCATACCACCTCCAGACATACAAAACAGAATGGGCTATTATCAGGAAGATGAAAGAAAATAAGTGAGACTGGGATATTAGAGAACAAGAAACCTTTGCACATTATTAATGGGAATGAAATTTAATCTAGCCATAATGAAAAATTGTGTGGACGTTTCTCAAAAAAATTAGTTAAAATAGAAATACCATATGACAAGTGGCAGCCCATGAAAAAAACAGCCAGAATTGACTAGAGATCAAGACAACGACTCCAGAGAAGTAGACTGTTTTGCTTCTCACCTGTGCCCCTTTTTCATAAGCCTAGGGAACAATTTGCGGAAAAGGGGGCGCAGTAGAATTAAGGGCTGCGATTTGGGTTTGAATTGTGAAACTACAAACATTAGCTGGACACTATTGATCAACTATGAATGAACATACAAGTCCCCCTGCTGGTGGTGGGACCCTGAGCTGTGTGGGTTTGGGCCAAACTGCTCGCAAATTGGTTTTACCTGAAGATGCTGTACTCACAGATTATCACTTATTGTTAAAAAATGAAAACAAAACAAACAAAAACAAAAAAAACAGAGAAGGATGTAGAAAAATTAGGCAGATGCATGATCTAGGATGGGTAGGGGTGGGTTGGGGGGAAGGGAAGGGGATATATGCTTGGACTGAATTGGAAAATGATGTATGAAATACACAACGCATCAATAAAAAAAAAAAGAAATACCATATGATACATCAATCCCATTTCAAAGTTGTAGCTAAAGAAAAGAAATCAGCATCTGGATGAGGTAGACTTATGCCCATTTCACTGAAGCACTATTCACATTATGTAACAAGTTAAATCAACTTAAGCATCTGTTGATGGGTGAATATATGATAAAGATATTGTGGTACATGCGTACTATATCAATCACCCTTACTCATCACTGTGACTAAATACCTGAGAAAAGCTGGTATGGCCATGTTATTTAGTTAATTTTTTAGTAGTATTGGTATGCTGACTAGTTGGGATTGGATAAAATGGCTCTCTATTAACTTAGAAGCTATTGATTGCCTGTCTTCTTCATTTATTTTTATTTTTATTGCTTTTATTGATGTTTTGCATATTTCAGACATCATTTTGTGGATGCTAACACCAATTCCCAGATGAAGGCAAACTGGACATTATGTTCAATTCTGTTTATGTTGAAGTATGTCTGTTATAAATAATATGCTCTGTAAAGAGTTCTAAATCTACCCACCACTTACTTCTAGACTTTGTAATTACTGTATATGGGTGGAAAAAATATGTATTCATATTTTAGAGAAATAAAAATTGAGGAGAAAAAATGTTGACTTCCAATTATACAAAAAGACTAAGAGAAAGAATGCATGATCTAGGGTGGGGGTGGGGGGAAGGAAAAGGGGAATATGTCTAAATTAAACAGGTTTTTGGTTTGTTNTGAAAACAAAACCAAAACAAACAAAAAAACAGAGAAAGATGCAGAAAGTTACAGAGAATGCATGACCTGGGATGGGTAGGGGTGGGGTGGGGGAAGGGAAGGGATATATGCCTGAACTGAATTGGAAATGATGTATGAAATATACAAAGCATCAATAAAAATAAAAAATAAAATAAATGACAGAACCTCATAACAAGTGAGGTGCATGCCATGGTTGGAGGAGATATAGAAGAGGTTAAATTTGATTAAAAAAAAAAACACACAAAAAATCAATAAAATACTAAAAATATACTTTTGTTTCCTTTATTGTGTATTCTTCAGTTTGATTCAGTGTTTTACGTTTTCAACGTGTTCATTGCTTATATTTAGGGGAATTTTTCAGAATATTTTTCCAATTAATTTATATTTATTTTATTTGGATGTGTGTTTTGCCTGCATGTACGTAAATGTACCATGTATGTTCAGTCCCTTTGGAAAACTAGAAGTGGGCATCAAAGCCCATGGACTGGAGTTATGCACAGTTGATAGCTGCCACATGTATGATAGGAACAGAACATGGGTCCTCTGCAAGAGCAGTTAGTGCTCTAACCACTGAGTGAGTCTTCAGCTCTATTTTTATTTTATGTATTCAAATAGGATTACTTTCTTAAGTATATGGAGTAGGCATTCACAGTGTATAATAGCCACCCTGAATTTTTTTATTGTTATAACTTTTGTCATGCAGGTTTATTGTTCTTATTTTTGTTTAATGGGCCATTAGTATTTACTCTATATAAGTTCTACCACCTCCAGACATACAAAACAGAATGGCTATTATCAGGAAGATGAAAGAAAATAAGTGAGACTGAGGATATTAGAGAACAAGAAACCTTTGCACCTTATTAATGGGAATGAAATTTAATCTAGCCATAATGAAAAAATTGTGTGGACGTTTCTCAAAAAATTAGTTAAAATAGAAATACCATATACAAAAGTGGCAGCCCATGAAAGAAAACGCCAGAATTGACTAGAGATCAAGACAACAGCTCCAGAGAAAGTAGACTGTTTTGCTTCTCATCCACCTGTGCCCCTTTTTCAAAGCCTAAGGAACAACTTGCGGGAAGAGGCGTAGTTTTTTTTTTTTTTTTTTTTTTTAGAAAATTCAGTCCATCATGGTGCGGATGGCAGGGCAGAACAGTTTGCATTATGATAGTCTGGAAGTAGAACAGAGCAATAACAGGAAAGGCCCATGGAAAGTTCCAACTACCTAAGGCATGGCCCCAGTCATCTACTTCTTCCAGCTAGGACCTACACTCTATTCTAACCACCTCCCAATAGTACCATACTGTTATGAACATAGTAAGTGGCTAACTCCTTAATTAAGTTAAGTCTCAGAAGAAGCAGTTATTTTTCAAGAGACTATTAGCTGACAATCCCATGGCCAATATAGGAGTTTGTGTAGGACATTTTATACAGAAACAATAAACTTGAGTACCTGACCTCCAAAGGCTCATCTCCATCTGACAATGCAAAATCCACTTTGAGTTCCCAGATTCACAACAATTCCCACATTGTTCAAGTGTCTAATTCAGTATCTTCTGAGACTCAAGGTAAACCATGTACCTGTGAGTGTCACAAAATCACAGAGCAAGTTACATATGACTTATTTGCAATGATAAAGACATAAAGTTCCACATAACATGCAAATGGCAAAGAAGAAGCAAGATGTACACATAGTAGTAAAAAAATAAATAAATCTATGGCTCTATGTATTTGCTCCCAGGGCATAAGGGAAAATCGAGTTTGAATTGCAGGCTAGCTTTCAGCTAGCACGCCTCAGGGCACCACATGACTAGGGTCTGACCCTGCTCCAAGGAGGAGCAAACAAGTGGCCTAGGTGCCTGATGCTGGGTGGGGCAACAGTGTGCAGTGGCGTGGAGTTTGGGGGCCTATGATTGGCTCTGGGAACTGACATCATTTAGTTTATAAAAGCAAGCTGTAGCAAGGAATAAATCTGAATTTCATAGTAACATCATCGCGTAATTTCAGGCCACTATTTTTATTAATTATTGTGCACATACAGGCCAAGGTAAGCCTGCATGTCGTTCGGTTAGCCAGTGGGTTGGAAAAAGGTTCCCCTTGCTGACCACCAATCTGGGTAGCTGGTGCTGTGAGTAGACATAGGCTGAATTCAGGCCATCAACCATTAGCCTGCCCTTCCTGTCCAGGGTTCAGCAGTCTCTGGGCAGGTGGGAATTCACTGCTAAAAGTGGAACACGTGTCTTGTGGGTACAGGCTAAGGGCCTGAATTGGAAGTACCACTCAGGCCGGGCTATGGGAAGTAGCTGGCTGGCCTCTGTGCCGAGGGGTCATCTCGGGTACTGTGTTCCCCTCCCCTTAGCAGGGCCGAGTGGTCTTGTTCGGCATAAAAAGAAAGCTTCGTACAAGGGCACATTGTGATAGAGCTCCCATGGGATTGGATAGCCCTGCCCTATGACCTTGCTGCTTTCATCTCACAAAACTTCTCTTTTGAACTGACTCCACTTGTCTCAAGCTTTCCTTGGGAGATATTCAGCATTCTTGGCATTGAAAGCATCCTGTAATCTTGGATGTATCTTGGGCTTTATCTTCAAAGATTTTCAGATTGCCTTCTCTGAGGCTATCTGAGGGATTTCTGAACTTCTATGGAATCCGTGGCCTCCAAGACCTTTCTTTAGAATCTTGGTGGGATTCATGTATTCTGCATGCTTGAAAACCACACATAATATGGACATCTTCAAGGTGTAGGGCCACCTTAAGCAGTAACTGGACCCAGGTCAACTAGGCTTGCACCAGCCTCCAATACCTGGTCAACTGGGTATGTGGAAATTTTTCCGTTTAAACATTTTCCAGTGTTACTACTTGTGAGCAAGTTGCCCCAGTGGCACTTTTTGTTCTCCACGGAAAGTCTTTGAAATCTCAATCTTCCAATAATGCCATCATATTGTGAATCCATCAAACGCTTAATACACTGCATAATAGTCAAAACTCTCGGGCTGGAGAGATAGCCTAGCGGTTAAGAGCACCGACGCTCTTGCAGAGGACCCGGGTTCAATCCCCAGCACCCACATGGCGGCTAAGAACCGTCTGTAACTCCAATTCCAGGAGAACTCCAGTTCCAGGGGAATCCGAGACCCTCTTCTGACCTCCGCGGCATTGCACGACACGGGTGCACAGACCTGCATGCAGACAGTACATTCATACACATACAAAAATAAATAAATAATAATAAAAAAAATAGTCAAAACTCTCAAGATCTAGCCACATTCCAAAAACTTATTAGATGGCAAACACATACACATCATACAGTCATGCAGAGACCATTTTATATACAAAGAATCATATATAAAATAGGGTACTAGTCAACTATTGTGCAGTGCATAGTGGCGTGTGCCTTTGATCCTGGTGATGGGAGGCAGAGGCAGGAGGATCCCTAAGAGATGGAGGACAGCCCAAACCTACACTATCCTGGGTGGGTTGTAATTAGAAGACCCTGTCAGAAAAAAAGGTACTATTCAACTTTCAAAGGGAAATATGGTCATTTATTGTGACACATAAAATAGGGCATTACTCAGCTTTTAAAAGTAAAATATTGTCATTTGTTGCGACATGGCCGAACTTAGAAGACGCTAAACAAAGTAAAATATGCCAGATATAGGGAGTCAAATGCTGCAGGATCACACTTGTAGAGGGTTCTAAAAATAATGAACACAAAGGGGAGAAAATAGTGGTCGTTTCTAGTAGATAAAACGTGGGGGGAAATGTGTAGATATTTGTCAAATGTATATTTTTACTCTTCAGTATTAATAAATTTTAGAGGTATGATAGCCAAAAAGGTATGTTTGATGATGGATATGTTTATTAGTTTGACTATAGAATTGATTTAATCATATATATGTATATCAAAACATGTATTCCTTCAATGTACACTTTTTATTTGCAATACTGGTGATTTGTCCTAGTGTTTAGTGCATGCTGAGCAAAGGTTCGGCAATGGAGATACATAAACCTGATTTTTCTTCCATTTTCAATTTACGTGTAGACAAGGTCTTCCTCAAATTGCTTGGGGTGATTTTGAATCTGTTGTCTTCTTGCATTGAGATTACAGACTTGGAAAATTGTATATATTTTCCCAAAATATATACAATTTTTATTTGCCAATTATATCTCAATAAATCTAGACAAATATAAATACCTACCTGGGGTTCTAAAACTAGAAATTCTATTTTATCATTACCCCTATTTAATATGCTCCAATAACTTTCTCAATATTTGGAATGAAAACCATTCATATTCCTTAGCCTATAAGCTTCAACATATTCTGAGTTCCTGAGTTTTCCACTGCTTCTTTCCAGCAGTTTGACTCCTCTCTGCCTAGAGAATCTCAAATTAATTTACTCTGGAAGAAGACTTTTCCTCTGTCTTCGAATCCCTTTATCTACATTTATTCATGGATTGCTACTTCTTGTCAGACATGTCTTGCTCTATTTAGTATCTTTACAAATGGGTTGCCCATGACCACTTTGAACTTGTGCCCTTCTCTGCAGTTACATTCACCACACATTGTATGTAGTTCATGTGTTCATGCCACTTTCAGTATCTGAAATCATCTTGATTGTTTCTATTACAACACAACCCCTTTCAAGACAAAGATTTTCTCTTTCTTGTTCACTATATTTCTTCAGTTCAATACATGATTTCTAGTAGTAGGTATTGTGTGAATCTGCGAATTTTATGAATGAAATCCAAAAGAACTTGAACGTGAAGGAAGATTATGTGGTAATTTTCCTTGGAACAAGGTGGCAAAATTTTTAAGTTGATTTTGTGTATAAGGGCTTTGCTGGGAAATTTTTTACACACTGTAGGCTCTGGCATTTATAGTATTTGCTGCTGTGTATCTTGTTTCCTGAAGTACCTAGCCTACACCTAGTGCTTAGTGAAGATGCTTTGAGTAAGTGATTAATGACTGGCAGAACATGTTACTTGAAGTATTTATAGGAAAATTAAGAACTTAAGATATATCACAGGGACCTACGTCAGTGGTTTCTATCTCATGCTTTGTGTTTCACTCTCCTTAATACTATTTATTCATTTAATCATTATCTATTGATGATTTAATTTATGCTGGTGACACTGTAATATAGCTGATCCAAACTAAGTCATTACAGGCACTACTAGTTAGAATTCCTTAGGAGTTAAATTCATCTTACACTTCTCTCAATTGGACAGTGAAAAAATTGGTGGAAGCTCAAGATCACCGTATAGCATGCAGTGTCCATAGTTTTTATCTTTACTCCAATTCTAAAGACTTACACATAGGGAGAAAATAAAAGGATAAATTTGTATAAAGATATAATAATGATGTAGACTGGATGACTTTTTTATCTACCCATAAAGCCCATTTTTACTCCTGTATGTAATTTTACCTTATGCACTATGATAGCATCACCTGGATGCCTGCTTTAGGGGTAAAACATTAAAGGCCAATTATCGTTGCAGAGAAAACAAGTTTCTTTTTTATTACTGATGAATGTTTTATGGATTATGAAGTGATTCTATAATATCTAGGACACCGAGAAGCACTCTGCCGAACATCTTTACACAAATAATCATTTATAACAGTGAGGTAACTTGCTGCAAGTGAAATAGATGCATCCAAGCGTATGTATACTTACTGTCCATACTTACTGTCAAATAACTTTCCAAAATGGTTAGAGCTAAATTAAGATGTTTACCAAGTATTATATATTATATGTGCTGCTTATTTTAGAAATTACATGAAGCTTATATTCACATTCTTTGATAGTTTGAACTTGTATTTTCTATGATAAATTTTAGTGAATGATTTAGGGGAATTTTGTATTTCAAGTTTAAATATTTTGTGTTAGATACAAATATTTTTGTGTTAGATACAAACATTTTCTTTCATTTGAATTTATTTATAAAATCTCATGATATAAAAATATTTTTATGGGGCTGGAGAGATGGCCTAGTGGTTAAGAGCACCAACTGCTCTTGCAGAGGACCCGGGTTTGATCCCCAGCACCCACATGGCGGCTGAGAACCGTCTGTAACTCCAATTCCAGGAGAACTCCAATTCCAAGGGAATCTGACACCCTCTTCTGACCTCTGCAGCATTGCACGACATGGGTGCACAGACCTGCATGCAGACAATACATTCATACACATAAATAAATAAAATTAAAAGATATTTTTATATTGTTTAAATTATAAAAATTAACTTTTACTTGCTAGATTTTCTGTTTGGTTTTGCAAGCAAATGTTTGCCAAGACTGAACTACCAAAAATTATCATGTATTTCCTCCTAAATATTCCATTTCATGTTTAATTTTTTTTGTCTTTTCTAGACAGGGTCTCCCTGTAGCCCCAGCTGTCCTGTAACTCACTCTGTAGACCAGGCTGGTCTTGAACTCACAAAGATCTGCCTGTCTCTGCCTCCCGAGTGCTAGGATCAAAGGCGTGTGCCACCATGCCCAGCTTTATTTTAATTTTTTAATCATTTCAAAACAGTTGTAGGTAAGCATTCAGATTTATTTGCTTTCAAGAATATACTCAAGTTTATATTCAAGTATATAGTAATTCTTCAGTACTTCACCTCATCGAATGTCATCATAGCAAGTTTTTATCTCTGTATATACTTGAATATGCACATTGACTTTCTTCATTTGTTCCACTTATGAGTTTGTCTATTCTTTTGTCAGCCCATATCCATTTAGTTTTAGTGGATTTAGAACATAATTGTGATGTCTGTTATATCAAGTCTCTTTACATTAATCTTTAAATTTTTCTTTGCAATTCTGAATTTTTTGTCATATATCTCAATTTATTGTTTCCACAATTGTAAAGAAATAATTTCAATTTTGATTGAAAATTATTATATTAATAACCTATACTGGCAATCATTGATATTATTATTTATTACTAGATAAATCTTAGTCCTCTAACTTTAATTTTTTAATTAAGTTATTTCTATCTTATGTGTATGAGTGGTTGCCTGCATGTATGTAAGTGCACCTGTGTTGTGCCCATAGAGGTCGAAGATGCTTTTCGATTCCTTAGAACTGGAGCTAAGGACAGTTGTTAGCTACCATGTGAGTGTTTCGAACTGATCCCATGTCCTCTGCAAGACTAGCCAGTGGTCTTAACTGCTGAACCATCTCTCCATCCCAATTCTCTAAATGTCTATTCAAGCGGGAAAAGCATCTTGTCTGTATATACGGTTCATAATAACTAATCTTGTGAACCCATTCTCCTAGATCTGTGTCTTTATAATAAGCATACAGTCATAAGAATGTATTGTGTTTCACTGTCAAATATTCTGGAGATCTCTCTTTATACTCCTAGAAGTGGCCTCCGGAGTCCTCCGAAAATAATTTTCCTATAAGCCAGATGCTCCCTCTTTTATCTTCATGGCATTTATTTAATGATATTTTTTGAAAACTCAAACTGCCTGAAGAGAAATTATTTTTATTTATAAATACATTACATCTTGGGGCTGGAGAGATGACACAGCAGTTAATGGCATGTACTGCTCTTAAGAGAAGACCTGGGTTCAGTTCACAACACCAATGTCAAGTAGCTTACAACTCTCTATAACTCTAGCTCCAGTGGTTCCAATGCATTCTAATGGCCTCTACAGACACAATAATCACATGCACACACACACACACACACACACACACACACACACACATACAGTCACACACATATACATGTATGTATGTATATAGCTCTATATTTGGAGAGGTGGATTTTTTTCTGGATTTTAAAAATGAAGTGTCATTGCCTTTGTCTGTGGTTCAACCATCCAGCTCCCAGCTGACTAAACTTTGCCTCCAGGGGTTAGAGGTAGGAACCTAGTAGGGATGGCAGGAGATAGAGGAGAGGTTGTGGCCCCCCAGTTCACCCAGCCCCTCTCTGGGAGGACTTCAGGTGGGGAAGATAGCTTCTTTTTTTAAGTATTTATTTATTTATTTATTTATTTATTATTTTTTATGTGTATGAGTGTACTGTCTGCACGTAGGTTGGTGCACCAGTGTTGTGCAATATTGCAGAGGTCAGAAGAGGGCCTTGGATTCCCCTGGAACTGGAATTAAAGACAGTTCTTAGCCGCCATGTGGGTGCTGTGAATTGAACCCGGGTCCTCTGCAAGAGCAATCGGTGCTCCTAACAGCTGAGTCATCTCTCCAGCCCCAATAGCTTCTTTTTTATGTGGATTCTTTCCTGGTGTTCCGGGTTCCATTGATTCTGGGCCTGGGGAAGGCGGGGCTGCCCTGATTACTGTCTCATGGGGAAGGTTTTGCTGCTCCTCAGTATTGAACTGATGCCAAGAAAGGGGAGTGAAGCCCCTTTCACCCCCTAGTAAATTGTGACATTCTGAAAAAAAGGAAACATGCTACATCATTGTCCTTTGTAAATACAGTGATGTTTTTGTTCATTAAACCAATTTCTAAGATTTATTTTGTTTTAATTATGTGGGGGTGGTTGGATGCACATGTTACTGCAAGTGCCATGGAAGCAGGAAGAGAGTGTCAGATTCCCGGAGCTGGTGTTACAACCAGTTATGAGCTCTCTGACATGAATACCTGGAGCCAAACACAGTCAAATACTTTTTATATGGTTTGAACACACAGTGTGACACACACACATATTTCATAGTGGCATTTATTGTTTTGTATTTTATGCCTCTATAAACTGTGAATGGAAGTCCTTTTCTTTCCACTTGAATTTCTAATTACAAATTATCAGTATAAAACAAAACTTATTTCTGCACAATTTTCTAAATTTTCTAGTCTCAATATGTGATTTATGTGGTTATTTTATATTTTCTATATATATAATTATAGCATGGTGAATAATGTAAATCTTATTTTACATTCTGAAATATGCCTCACATTTAATTTTGCTGTCTGATTCTATTATATAATACTGCTAGTAAGTGAGGTTAAAGGGAAATATTCAAAATATTGATGTTCCATCTATCTAGAAAATCTGAAAGCTAGGCAGGCAGTAATAATTGTATGTTTAGTGAATAATTTAATGCTATAATCATGTTCTTCATTCATTACATTTAAAATGGTACATACTGCCGGGCATGGTGGCGCACGCCTTTAATCCTAGCACTTGGGAAGCAGAGACAGGCTGATCTTTGTGAGTTCAAGGCCAGCCTGATCTACAGAGTGAGTTCCAGGACAGCTGGGGCTACAGGGAGACCCTGTCTTGAAAAGACCAAAAAAAAAAATGGTACATACTTAGTCTCGGAATATAATGTAGCTTTTAAAACACACATATAAACACATAAATGTGCACATGCACATACATGCCTGATGAGTTAGGACAGTATTCTTAACTGCTCTGGAGACTGAGGCAGGAGAATCAATATCAAACTTGCCTGGGTTTACAGAGTGAGAGCTCACAGACAACCTGGGAAATTTAGTCAGAGCCTGTCTCAAAATAACAGAGACGATAAAGCCGGGGTTAGTTCCGATGCTAGTATGATTGCCAAGCATGCATGAGACCTAGGTTCAATTATCAGTTCTGCCAAAATAAGTCAAACACACACACACACACACACACACACACACACACACACACACACACACATACACACACACACACAAACTGATACACATTTGCAGTAAAAAAGGTAAATTTTTTGTTAACAAAATTCTCTATTTGTAAAATAACCATCTTGTTATATACATGTAGGTTGTAGGAATGACATTTACAATATGTCTATAATCTGCCCTAAGACTTTTACATAACTTCGGAAGCTAAATGTCGCTCTTTATAATGTAACCTAGTTCACTGATCCCTATGCACCTCTAAATTCTCAGGACTTGTAGTTGACCAACTTAATGCCCTCTACCCAATATAATGAATGAATGTAGGTATGCAAACTTGACATATCAAAAACATTGAAAGCAGTGGGTTATTCGCATTGCAAATAATGAGGTGGTGTGTGTGTGTGTGTGTGTGTGTGTGTGTGTGTGTGTTTGTGTGTGTACGTGTGATAGTCTAGGCCTAAGTATCAAAGGGCAAGATTTTTGTTGTTGTTGTTATGGTGTCCTGGTAGCTAGTCTCGGCTGGCCTGGAACTCACTAGGTATTGATGGGATTAAAACCCTGCACCATCACACCAGGCCAAAGGACAAGATTTTCTAAGATAAGGGTGGTTTGCTGACTTCTACATTGCTGTTTTGTGTTGGGGATACTGCTTCAATAACAAAATGAGTAAAGCCTGGCTCTGGAGCACAGTTCTGAGAGAAACTGAAGGAACAGGTTCTCAGAGTTCGAGTTCATACTCTTCTTAAAACAAATGCTAAGGGTCAGATTGTTTCCTAATTCAGGCATAAGTGTACTGTGGCATTGTAACACCTCAGTAAGGTGGTGGGGGAAGGAAAAAAATCTGTGCCAATCACTGTCTAGAAGACTGGCATTTAGTATCCTTTTCCTCCTTTGCTTCTTTTTCTGTTTGCCCCACCGTCATTAGTCACCCCTTGAGCTGACATAGCTGCCATCGAACTTTGTCCTTTTGCAACATTGTTAGTGCTTTACTCTAGTTCCTTCAGGTTATAAAAGTGGTTGCAATGTTTGTACTCCAGAAGGATGGAATAACTTGAGTCTCATCTGGAACAGCCTTTGCCCTCTTTTCCTCCAGAGGTTTTATGTAGGGAAGACACTCACCTGAATTTGCTCTTATCTGTGCCTTAGCCAGTCTAAGCCACAATGGCTTCTTAAATCCTTTCAGGGAGGTTCATTAGGCTTTGTTGTCTGCGACTTTCCTTTCTTTCTAGTGTGGTGGGAATATAATGGGATAGATAAAGGTTAAGCCAATCACGCTGTGTAGAGATAGAAGATGTCAAACACTCATTAGGCCTTAAAGCTGGGGTTAGACCATTAAATGATTTTCTCCCTTCATAGCACCTTCTGAAATTATGTTTGTCATTATGCAAAGTCAAACCAAACAAAAACCCAACACAGACCTGGAGAAATGGACAAGAAGTCATGGACATAGCCAATTAACTACTGGCAGTTAATCACTGCTGGGTAAGGGAGAGTTGATCTTCTTTAAGGGAGTGGTGCTGGAGAGGCTAACAAAGTTCCAGTGGATGAGCTCACCCAGAAGGACATCTGCTGACACAAGCTTGATTTGATAGGTTTTAATGTATATGATGACAGAATGCCTGAAATCTGATCGGGTGGCTATGGGAGGTGTGAATAGGAGAGGAGGTCTAAATATGATGAAGATGCATGCAATATAAAAATATTCAATAAAACACACAAATACAAAGGTCCATTAGGTAAAGTCTACTTTAAAAGTTTCAGTCTTAACTGTCCTTCAAACACGTACTGCATGGATATGTCACTGAAATAATATGGTTTGATGTTAAACAGCCCACATAGATTTATGTTTAAGATTTTAATGGTAATGTTAATTCTTTATTTAAATGGATTGCTATAGTGTATAACCTTGGGTTAAACAAATCAAAAACACCCATCATTTTCATACATGTTTTAGGACTTACAGGATATTTTCTTGCTTTCTTTTTTTTCTTTCTTTCTTTCTTTCTTTCTTTCTTTCTTTCTTTCTTTCTTTCTTTCTTTCTTTCTTTCATTTCTTCATGAAGATGTTGGTTCTGCAAACAAACCATTGCTTTGTCAAACCCTAGAGTCTGTTACTTGGAATTGTTTATAAAGTCTAATAAAACATTATGCTACTAATCAAAGGTGATAGATATAAAACATTGTTTTTTCTTCTGGCATTATTGATTATGTTAATGGCCATCTGCCCATAATTGATATTTTGTTCTTCAGTCACGAAAAAATAAACAAAATCAAGTATAAAAAACAAACAACAACTATTTTGTTGTGACAGAGGCTTAGGCAGTTTTCTTTTATTCTCCATTGTGTTTTCATAATTTCTTAGTTAATTATTTAGCAGTATAATACTTTTATGACACTAAGACTGCCACTGCATTCCAAATGGGGTATGAAATATCTTGGATATACACAGTGATGTCCTCCCTGCTATTCTCACCATGCAGCTGGGAAGAAGCAATCAAGCCAATAGCACTTAAGACATAATGGAGATGATATTTTTCTTTTATTTTCACACATGTTGGAGGTTAATTCACACTTCAGTTTCCTATAAAAAAGAGTTAGTAATAAAAATCAAGTCCAGAAAAATATAGCTTTAATGTTTACAGAAAAAATCAATTAGGCCACAAGTCTCCTTGTATTTAACACTTAAAATTCTAAATTAAGAGAGAAATTTGTTTTTTATAAGGAATTCATCTGCAGTCAGTTCCATACCACATTATTATAAAAGGCTCCATTTTGCACATGTGCTTGTGATATGGGGATATCAGGTTGACTTGAGAGCAGTGGAGTCTTTCGTGCTTAGCTTGAGTGTTAGGGTCCTGGAAAATCAACGGCCACCAAAGCCACCTGAAGCCACCAGCTTTTGGGTCCTTTTCTTATGAATTTAAAGTATGAAATTCACAAAGCACAGATGCTGAGTTTTAGAAATATTTATTTTGTTAAAGGTAGCTTAGGATAGAGAAAAAAGGCAGAGATCCTATACTGACTGAAGGGTCCCTGGGACTGGGATTTGATTGAGCCTCATTGCTCAGGAGTTAGTCAGGGTTTAGTAGACGGAGAAAGGGAGAAGATGAGCTGGTCAGTCCAGTTCCATCCAGGTGTTCAGGCCTCTAGAGGTTCCGGTTCCTCAGCATGTCTTCTAAAAAGGCACTACTTCAGGAAAAAGAGATAAAGAGTCTTAAAGTGTTTATCTGCATTTCTCTAATTACTAAGGATGGTGGGCACTTTTTAAGTGTTTCTTAGTCATTTTTACTTCTTCATTTGAAAACTCTCTGTTCAGGTTTATAGCACATTCTTTAATTGGATCATCAATTTTCTTGTTTCTTTGTTTTTCTTCTGAAATTTTCTTCAGATCAGCCCTTATCTGTCTCAGATCTTGTGAGGAATAGGGGTTGTGTACCTAGGTGAGTCTCCATGTCTGATCAATACCTACCTCCTGTAATGGCGGGAGAGAGGGTTATATTCCAGGGGTAGAACTAGGGGGCTTGACAGGCACTGAGTCCTCAAGGTAGGGAAGCAAGAAGTCTGAGAAGCTTTTTCCTGTTCATAGTTGAACCNAATGCATTTCAGTCCATTTACTTTCCTTTTTGTAGAAAAATCTAGTTGCTAGCTAAATTGTATTAATGTTCATTATTTCCCTATATAAGGCCTTTTTCTCCATACTGCAGTTTATATTCATGTCAGACCCGAGTGCTCCTTTCTTAAGGTCTGTGGATTGAAGAGATCCCAGTGGATAAGGATACAGTCTAGAAAAGGTTTTGCTGAAGACATAGGAAAGTTTGCTGAAGATTATTGGCTACCTATATGTAAGACAAAAGATATTTTGGAATGTTTTCCAGATTTTCTTTGTGTCCCTGTCTAGAGTGTCCTCCAGAGGTTTTCTTTCTTTTTTTCCCATGAGTGACCATGAGTAAAGGCTCCCCTGTCAACTATTCATTGTCTTCTTATTTTCATAGAGGTGGGCTTGGGTACCTGTATCCTCTCCTTCTTTATTAGTTACCCCAAAGAAGGAGGAGCCTATTCAGATTATTTTTTCTTATGGACATGGCCATCTAATAACCTGTGACATAAATGGATTCATTGAGCACTCTGCCTGGAAAGTTTCTACACACCAGGGAAGTCAGCAATATGAAGTAAGAAATCTCAAATTCTTTGTGGGTTGAAACTTAGTATCCTCTTAAAGTTTTTCTTAAATTTATAATCTATCATTTTATGTTACTTTAAAAAATCTATATTGGATGGAGATAGCACTCAAGATGAATTTCCATTTTTAAAAGGGGGCTATCAATATTTATGGATTAAGAAAGCTACATTATAATCTATCACATGTATTCTTGAATTAAATACCCATTATCTAGAGACTGCATAACACAAAAGAGTAATACCTAAAAAGATAATGGTAGAATAATCTTTCTTTTAGCCTATCCATAACACAGCAACAAATTCAAACATAAACATCAAGGTCACCTGAGGTGAAATGGAACAGTAATATCAAGAGGGACATTCTATCTCAGAGATCATTCTATCTTAGCTAAAGAAAAGCCAGGACTACAGAGACCGGGCAGAAGATGGACATTAGGACCCCGGATAGTGACTGTCTCCAATCCTCTGCCATTAAGGCCATCAAATTGGCTGCAGTTGCCACCATCAAGGGAGTGGCCAAAATCTCAACAGCAGCATTTTTCTAAGGTCCTCTGGAGTCACAGGTGAGGTATATTTACTTCAGACTTGGTTCTGAGGTAGCACAAATTCATGTGCCATCCCAGGTCCAGTCATCTCAAGGCTCTAGTTCATAGAACACAGAGGGTACAATTTCAAAAAGAATATTTTATTATAGAGAACTTAGGAGAGAGAAAGAACACAGAGCTCTTATAATGCAGGAAGTGTCCCTGAGAATGGGATTCTATTGAGCCTCGTAGCTCAGGAGTTAATAAGGGCTTTGTGGAGGGAGGAGGGAAGGGGAAAATGAACTGGTTAGTCCAGTTCACAATGTAAGTGTCCAGTTCCATCTAGGTTTTGCTCACATTTTAAGCATGGCTTTCAGGGACAGGGTAGTATTTCAGCGAAAAGAGATAATTAAAAAAAAACATGAAAGAAAACAAAACAAAAATCAACCAACCAACAAACAAAAAATGAACCAGACTTCCTTTCTTGAATTCCCAGTTTTTAACTATGGTTGAACCAGAGGCATATTTGGATTTGATAGCTCTGGTATCTCTAAGATCAGACACAAACAATCATACAGCAATATCCAAGGATATTTCCAGATCTTAGTCAAAAAGAAACCGGTCACTTTAATTTCGGTGTCTTTTTACCCTAAATTGCCTACCTAATGTCTACCTTGTGTTCTCATGTCTTGGTAGTGGACACAAATATATCCAGTTCATGGCGTGTGAAGAGAATTCCAGTAAATACTGCTAAATACTAGATGGAGATACAAAAGTAATCAAGGATTACTTGATTACTTGATTCTACTTGTCAGAGGAGAACTTATAATGCTTATGGGAGCTTACAATACTACCAAAGGACATTTGTAAGCAAGACATCCAAAAATCATTTGACAGAAGCTTTAGATGCTAGAAAGTAGGAACAAATGTGATAGGATTGCTAGCAGAAATTGATCACTATCTTGACAAGTCAAAAGTTTCTAGGAAGGGTGAGAGGTAAGAGTTTAATTTTGTTCTTTTACATATGGTGATACAGTTTTGCCAGCACCATTTGCTAAAGATGCTATCTTTCCTCCAATGAGCTTTTTTGGCCCTTTTATCGAATATGATGTAGCTGAAATTGTATGAGCTCAAGTTTGGATCTTCAATTTTGTTCCATTGGTCAATGGTTCTGGGATTTTTTTTTGGCCAGTACCAGGTTGTCTTTATGACTACAGCTTGAAATCCAGTAAGGTTACCTCCCTTGTATTGCATTTTTCGCTCAGGGTTGTAATTTCAGGGTCTTTTATTTTTCCATATGAATTTGAGGATATTTTTTCCAAGTCTGTGAAGAAACTCCTGGGGATTTTAATATGGATTGTATTGAATCTTTTTATTAACTTGGGTAGAATGCACATATTTACTATATTAATTTTTCCAATCCATGAACATGGGAGGTTTTTCCATCTTTTGATATCATCTTCAATTTCCTTCAGAGGTTTAAAATTATTGTTGTAAAGATCTTTGGTGTCTTTGGTTAGGTTTGATCCCAAGTATGTTTTTTTATGCTATTGTGAGTGGGGAGGTCTCCTTATATTATTTCACCAGTTGATTGTTGTTGGTGTAGAGAAAAGCTACTGATTTTTCTAGATTAATTTTGTATCCTGCCACTTTACCAAAACTCTTAATTGTTTCTAGGAGTTTTCTGGTGGAATTTTTAGCATCCCTCAGGTAAATTATCATATCATCTGCAAACAGGGATAGTTTGACTTCTTCTTTTCCAATTAGTACTCCTTTAATTTCCCTTTCTTGCCTTATTTTTTTAATTTAATTTTTATTGATGCTTTGTGCATTTCATACATCATTTTCCAATTCAGATCAGGCATATTTCCCTTTCCCTTCCCCCACACCCTCCCTACCCCATCCCAGATCATGCATTCTGCCATAACTGTCCTGCATCTTTCTCTCAGTTTTTTTTTTCATTTTTTAGCTATAAGTGATAATCCATGAGTACAAGCATCCTTCGTGCAAAACCAATCTACAGGCTGTTGTGCCCAAACCCCCACAGCCCCACCATCCAGTGGGGGGTGACAGGTTGTTTGTTCAATCAAGTTGATCAAATGAGTGTCCAGACTACATCGCTGTAGTTTCACCATTCACCCCAATCGCAGCCTTTACATTCTACCACGCCCCCTCTTCCGCAGATTGTTCCCTAGGCTTAGAAAAGGGGCACAGGTGGATGAGAAGTAAA
>VZQC01003749.1:1423252-1463460 GCA_009823505.1 Rhizomys pruinosus | reverse complement strand
TTGTTCCCTTTCCTCCTCCTTGTTTATGGAGTATGGACTTGTCTACTTTTCAATTTTGTTGCTATATTGGATATTGGAAGCCAAAGCACTCTTCTCTTCTTGTTCTGAAGGTTCTCCAAAAAAAAGAGTCCACTTGGATTCTCACCGATGGCGGGGGGGGAGGGGGGGTGTTATGCCTGATCTAGTCTGTGCCCTGGCAGCCTGCCCAAAGGCACCACCGTACTGGCCTTGTCCCGACTGTCCGGACCCTCTGGCCCAGTGCCTGGGTCCTGCCCACAAGGCTCCAGACCCAGGAAGAACCCAGCTCCAAAGCTACTTGCCCAGGTGACTTTTGGGTAGCCCGCCCAAATGTGCAGCTGCACTGGCCTTGTCCCGACTTTCCGGACCCTCTGGCCCATTGCCCAGGTCCCGCCCACAAGGCCCCAGACCCGGGAAGAACCCAGCTCCAAAGCTATTTGCCCAGGTGACTTCTGGGTAGCCCGCCCAAAGGCGCAGCCGCACTGGCCTTGTCCTGACTCTCAGGACCCTCTGGCCCAGCGCCCACATCCTGCCCACAAGGCCCCAGACCCGGGAAGAACCCAGCTCCAAAGCTACTTGCCCAGATGACTTCTGGGTAGCCCGCCCAAAGGCGCAGCCACACTGGCCTTGTCCGGACCCTCTGGCCCAGCGCCTGGGTCCCACCCACCCTTTTCTTGCCTTATTGCCCTAGCAAGTTTTTCACGCACTATATTGAAGAGGAGTGGTGACAGGGGGTAGCCTTGTCAGGTTCCTGCCTTTAAGGTAAATGCTTCTAATTTTTCGCCATTTAGGATGATGTTTGCTGTGGGTTTGTTGTATATGGCTTTGATTATATTGAGAAATGTTCCCTTCAGTCCAATTACCTCTAGAACTTTAAACATGAAGGGATGCTGGTTCTTGTCAGAAACTTTTTCTGCATTAATTGAGATGATTGTGTGATTTTTGTCTTTCTGTCCATTTATGTTTTTATGATATTTATTGAATTATTTATGTTGAAACATCCTTGCATCTCTGGTATGAATCCAACACTAAGCTGCTCTGTCTTACCAGTTGGGACTTTTGAACTCAGCTAACCTGAGCACCCTTGTTCTCAAATGGAAATATTCCAGTGATACGGTGCCTTGTGTGGATTTGAGGACCTGCTGTTATCTTTCATTTGAATTCATACTTTCTTACCTTCATTGATAAAAAGTTCAAGTTCATACTCCATGTCCTTTTAATTATAAGTATAAGAAAAAGAATGGATGGTTGTTTGGGGAGGCCTTTATCTATCAGACTATGTTATGACTGATCTTATCTACTTATTGTCGAGCTGATGACCTCCAAATTTATTACACTTCTTTCAAGCTATCCGCTCAACCTTAAAGTCAAGTAAATCTGACTAATAAGAATTTTCATTGGTTAACCAGAATATCAATATTATTGTCATCAACTAAATTCCTCATAATCACCCTCCTTCATGTCATAAAACTGCTCTTCCTTCCATTTATTTTTTTGTTACTTAATGGCAATTCGTTATAGTTTCTCAGTTCAAAATTCCTAGACACTCTTGATCTCTTTTTTCTTTCAGTATATCCAGAAATGTTCTGAGCGATATCTTTAACATGTATACATAAATAATCTATACACTTTTCCCTACTTAAATTGTATAGAAAATGGCCCAGCCACTTATTCTACTGTGCAGATTAAGATAATGTTTTCCTTATTTACAAATCAAACCCATGAGTCTATTCTTGACACGTCGACCATATTTATGGTAGAAACAGAAACCAGATCTTATCATTCTTCTGCTGAAACCTACTTTCAGCTTTATATCTCCGCCAAACGAAAAACATTTAGTGTTTGCAACCTTCTCTCTTCCATCCGATGCTGCCTATCTGACATACTTTCTATTCCCTTTCCTGATTTTCTTTCCTCTATAACACTTTGAATCTTCTAAAATAACATTTTTTTAATTTGTCTTGTTTATTGCTTGCTTTGACCTTACTCTATCTTTTCCCCCTTTTTATTTATGACCCTAATATCTGTAACAATATCCTAAACAGAGCAATACTCAGTGGATGTTTACTAAATGGACTATTTAATATATGATGTCCTTTGTCAGTAGGACGATAAGGAGTCATTTGAATACAAATGGGAGGGCTTCAGTATTGAGATATCTCCCCTATACTCTGTTACTCTTCTAGCTAAATTTTTGTTAGGCACTCCTCCCATGTATTTCCACAAATAGCCATGATTATTCTATCAGCATCCTTTATAACCATGTTATAATTATCTATTTATTAGTCTTCAACAGCAGGCTGCTGAACTCTGATGTGGCAAAGGTGGCTTAATCACTGAGCAATGTCTTAGCACTGATTGCATACAAAGTCTTCCAAAAGAAAATGTCAAGCATAATCTGCTGAACAGGTGCATACATCTATGTACACAGGTTCTTATATGTTCTGGATCCTGACTTACCTAGAGCATTACAAAGTTTGACATTGTTTTCTTCATGGAAGAATTAGAACACTGTTTAAACTGGCATGCACAAGGGAGTTGTAATAGAATGGTACAAGCAAAAAGCTAATCCTGACTGTTTTTGCTCTTAGTTCATTTCTCTCCTCAGAAACATGTTTGCTGTCTCCAAAGAAGCAGCAGAACAAAGCCAACAAAGCCACATTTAGCACTGACACTGTTCCCCTAGAAAGACTGAGACTAAAAGACTCTTAACTCCTGTCCCAAAAGAGCAACAGATTCAGAATGTGAACAATTATTGACAATGAAAACTGTAACTTTGGTCTTAGCACACATAAATCCCCCCTTCTCTGTGAGCTATTATCTATCCATTTAGAGAGAGTAACACTAGATACAGCATTCTCTGTTAATGTACTATGCCCTTTCTCTGGTGTGATTCAAGATCTGAAACAACAGCTATTTCAGTTATTTATCCAAAGATAACCTCAGCCCTTTCTCTGACAGTGTCCTCTCTGCACCCAGAGTTACGTTGTATTGGGGTTGGGTCAGGCCTAGATAAACTATTAGTTATTATATCTGATGAAGAAGACTAAAATTAGTTTTAATGTTTTGCCAGTTGAAAGAATATCGGCTTTGATTTGAAAGCATCTTCACAGGTGGATCTATGACCGTCCCAGTGTATCCTGTTAGTAACTTTTCCCAAGAAATGTAATGTATTTGGGATCTGAACTAATGCTGTGGAGAAACAGAAAATGTAAAGATCATTTTGGTGCTAATTTGGTCTTGATTTCCAGAAAATATGCTTACTTTAGAACAAGGTTCACATTTCTTTTCTTTTTCTTTCTTTCTTTTTTTTTTTCAATAGCCTTTGAAGGAATTGTGCCATTCAAAAAGAGTCACTGAACCAAAGCTACTAAAATTTTTATCTCACATGATGCACTCATGAAGACCTTAAAAATCTTGGAAAAAGTGGGAAAATAAGACTAAGATGATAACTAATAAATTCACAATTTTGAAGCCACATCTGTATCCAGAGTTCCAGTTACTCATTACTACGCTCTCTAACACTCTCCCACCACTTCATCTCCCCCCACTACTGTCTGTCTGAAAACTACCTAGCTTATTTCACAGCACTTTTCCCCTGGTGTTTTAGACAATAGAAGTCCCAGAGAAGCAGGAGTCCCCTCTCAACCTTATTTCTATAAAATTCTGTACTACTATCTCTGTCCTGTCTATTTCTTTGACCTTTTCCCAGCTCCCGAAAACTTCCATTTTTGTTCCTTAGAAGTGACTGTTTCCACAGTCCCTGAAAAACAAACGACGAATGGTATCCCTCATCTGCGGATGCTAGTGCCAATTTCCTAGTTGTAAGTATTTCTTGTGCATGGCCCCTTGAACTTTTGTCCAAGTAGTTGGGAGTGATGCATATTGGAAACAACAACAATAGCAACAAAAACAACAACAACAACAACAACAGAAAGGACTGCATCAAAGAACTAACTGAGACAGTGAACTTCTGCTCAAAACAGTCAACTTCCACATGGAGAATTTTGAGAAAGACTGAGAAAGAGACGAAAAGCATGTTTGGCAGAATACATGAGCTTTGGTGGGGTGGGAGGATAGGGTGGGGGACACGGGTCTAGATTTGATAATCTTGTACAAAATATATATAAAAAAATAAATAAAAAAGAATTAAACAATATTGAATTGGCGAGAAAATGAAGCACAAAACAACCAAGGACATCAGTTATACCTAAGACATCTGTAACTCAAGCGATAGAATACAATTTTATGTCAATGACAAGTATCTAAGAGCTCTAGTCCCAACAAAGGCAAATGGACTGTCTGCATAACAGGAGATAAAAACTGTATACAAGTCTATTTCCTCCACACATTCTTCTACTTCGGTATCACAAATCATGTTTGGAATAAAAAAAAATAAAAATCCTCTTAAAATAGTTTCATAATATGAAAAATACCCAATTTAATTTCTCCTATAAGACTGAGAAGAGCTAAATATAACCAACTCACAAAACTGAGCATAATTTTGTAATTAAGTTATGTTGAGAATATTGAATTTTGAATTAAAGCCCAGGTGCTACCATGTCTCTAAACTGTAATTTCAGTGTGTTAAAATTGTGTTTCTGTTGTTATTCCCATGAAGAAGCACAGTAATGGCAAAAGAATAATCCTATCAATATATTTATACCAAAAATCTGATCGCAGAGAAACTGTCACGATGCCATTTCATAGCTACAATGATTTTAGAATACACTGCAATTAAAACTTCTACCCCCAAACCATGAATCATTACCTCAGGAATTTGTGAAAGATTCCATTTTAATAGCAATTATTCTTGTGTGTCCATATACACTAAGCCCTAACAACACCTGCTTTCTCTATGCCNATATATATATATATATATATATATATATGCAATGTATTCATTTTACATATTTTGTTACTGACTTCAACCTGTATGTCCTTTCTTTCTACCTTCACCCACCTTGTATTCCAGGGTCAAACATTAACATGTATTCTTCATACACATCTTCTACAACTTTGTCTGAAAGATCAGTGGCTCATGGTACTCCTGGATGTACTAGGGATTTTAAAGTCTTGACCAGATTTAGTTAATCTTATGGAGCTTTTTGTTACTCTAATTGTTACTCTAACATTCCCCTTTCTGAGGAGGCAGCCATAACATCATTTAAGAATTAGATAAGAGCCCACAAATGTTTTCCACATTCCTGGCCTTTGGCACAGAGTAGAATTCCAAAAGATACGAGGACATTTTGGCTTTTAGCCAAGGAAGAATTGGGCTATTTTTCTCTGGGGTACTTTAACCTTAAACTGCCTAGACAATTTCTACTGCCTGTTCTTATCATGCACCCCTCTGAAGAAGTCACCTTAATTATCAATAGAGAATTGGGCTGCTCACCACTCTGTCTTCTTCCACTATTTCAGAATATTTAAAAAATGTTTTATTTGGCTTTTTTCTGTATGAATGAATTGCCTGCATTGATTCGCTGGAAATGGAATTACAGATGGCTATTACTTGCCATGTGGGTGCTGGGAATCAAACCCAAGTCTTTGCAAGTGTAATCACCACTCTTAACTTATGAGCAATCTCTAGCCCCTATTTTATAATATTTGTAACTAATAAAATAGAAAAATAAAATGATATACAATTTCAGAATATCAAATGTCAAGTGTCCATTTTCTGCTTGTGTGTTCCATTTTGTAATTTGGTTAGAAGTTATAAATTGATTCAGTGTTTGTAAGAATTGGAGACAACAGATGAGTCATGTTTTCCATATTAAATAATACAAATTTGTTTAAGTTAAAATGTAAATTTCAGTTTCCACATACAGTGTAAGAAACATATCTGTTCTTTAAAATAATGTATACACAAACAGATATCACTTTAAGTCACTTAAATTCATGTCATTCATAATCAAATTAGGGAATGCAAATATAGATTTTTCTAGAAGGATTAGAATTTATCAACTGTAGCATGATAAACTATTTGAATATGGTGAGTAAAATCTATGGTTAATTTATGGATCTAAATATTGCTTTGTCAAGTTTATTTGCCACTCTAATTATTCCCACTTTGAAAAAACAGATTTCCACATACTGACCCATTGAAAACTGGCTTTTCTCCATGATTCTTATGACTAGCCCAGTGTCCAAGGTCTCCCTTCTAGAAAGATCAGTGGTTTTCAGCTGATGGAGTACTCTTTTATTTGTCTGTTTTTATTTTATGTGTATGAAAATTTGGCCTGCATGAATGCAATTGTCATTCAAAGCCTGTAGAGCTCAGAAGAAGCCATCAGGTCCTTTGAAGCTGGAGTTGGCTGACATGTGGGTGCTGAGAACTAAACCTGGGTCTTCTGCTAGAGCAGCCTGTGTCTTTACTACTGAGCTCTCTCTCCAGATCCTGATGAAGTTCTCTTAAGTCAACCTATCTGTTCAAAATAAGTATCCATATTTGGAAGGAATAAGGTCACTATTCTAATAAAAAATGAAGAAGTGTTTATGAGTCTTAAAAGTAGGGAGTAGAATATATATATATATATATATATATATATATATATATATCTCAAGGATGAAAATTCTGGATTCCACCTGTCTTCAATAGCTGTTTGAAGTTTTAAAACAAGGCAAAAATCTATTGTATCTCTGTGCCATCAGACAACCAAGGGAAGTGGTTGAGACAGGCAAGCATGAGTAAGTGCTGAAAAGTATTCACTAGAGGATACATTGGAGTGAGTTTCAGAAAGAAGACTGATCCTGACAGCTAGCTTCTTGCCTGAAGAAATAGTTAATTTTGGATTACTTTATGAAAACGAGTTTTTATGTAAACAGATATTTTGTACATTTGGGGGCTGGAGAGAGAGCTCAGTGTTTAAGACCACTGGCTGGCTGCTTTTGCAGAGGACCTAGATTTGATTCCCAACACCCACATGGTAGCTAAGAACCATTCTTAATTCTAGTTCCACTAGATTGGACACTCTCTTCTAATCCTTGCAGGCATTGGACAACACAGGCGCCACAACATAACAAGTGGGCAATGTACTAATACACACAAAAAACTAAGTATTTTTGAGAAATAGAGATCACTGCATTGACTGGGAGAATATTCTTCAACAATGCCCAAATCTAAGACATTTGCTTGCTTTGTAAATTGATAAATGTAATTGATGTTAGTTTTATTTTATATTTAACAGTGTGAAAGGTGATAATTCTGGGGACCTCAGTATGATTATTGTAGCTGGATGTGGTGCTGAATGCCTATAATTCCCAGCACTCAGGAGGCAGAGGCAGGTAGATCTCTTTGAGTTCGAGACCAGTCTAGTCTATATGAGTTCCAGGACAGCTGGGGCTGCAGGGAGACTCTGTCTCAAAAAGACCAAATGTATTCTTCTTTTATGTGTAAACTTTAAGAGCTCAATTGCTAGTAGATTTGATTGAATTCAATGTGACTGGTGATTTCCTGTACCTGTATATTTATACCCATTTTTAATTTTTGAAAGCTTTCTGTCATGATCTTCTTAAACAAGCTTTCTGACTCTTCAGAATTCTTAAGTCCCTCTTGAATTCTAATAATGATAATATTTCAATGCTTCTACAAAATTATTATAAGTACCTAAAATGGATAGTCAATCCTCGTAAGTCTCTGTATGGGTATGGATTCGTCATGCACAACATCTATGCTGCCATTGGCCTGTGGTTAGGCACTGTAAGATTCTACATGGTAGAATCACCATGGAGAGACCTTCCCCTGTGTCATATACCCTATATATGGCTAACAGGGCTGTGATGCAGCCTAATCCATAGAGCTTATGGCAGGCTGAGACCTGAGGTAGGAGGATGGGCCACACTGTTTTGGGCTGCCTATTGCTGAGCTTGATTGTGGCTTAACAGTGCTACAACCAGCCACTGATGAATGGTGAGGCTAACCGGAATAACTTTTGATATATAGGGTGTTGTCTTCTTCAGCTCCCAAGGCCATTTCAAAGACTTCAAGTTTAAGCAACCCTCAGGATTGTAACTTTCAAAATCTCTCAATTTTTAGATTTTATCCGTCCAACACTGATATCCAAGTAGCATGTCTTACACCAAGTTTTAATGCTGTTGAAGATTCAGCTTATTAATGAGAACAGTCCTATGGCTACCAAGGGTAAGACTAAGCTGCTTTGCACCTGATTCTCATAGCCATTAAGGGCTTGTGGAGTCTCATATTCAGAGTTGTGCCCCAGGTTTGCTCTATGGTTGACAATATAAACCCAGATTCATCCATCAACTACAGAGTCTGGCTGGGAACTGGGAACTCAGGCCTACGTATAAGAGATTTTGGGTTCTGCCTGGCAGTGGGTCTCACATGGTATGCCCTATATCAATTTCAGAGGCAAAGCCCTGTATTAGCTTTCCTCCCTATCAGGGAGAGTCTTACTCCTCTGTTTGGTGCCTAACATTGCTGTAGATAAAGGCAGTTCTAACAGCCTATGTCATGTCTACTGGCCTTAGTTCAGGAACTGTGTACTCCTGATTGTCACTAAGTTTAATTTGGTGGGCCTGGTTCAAGGACTTTAAGTCTAATGCCTGAATTAAGTTCCTTCTCCCTTTCTTGACATGACTTTTCATTTTGCTTTACTAACAGCAAGCAGTTTGATCTCTCAACTACCTTCCATTCCCTGTGTGAAAGTAGTTTTGTTCATCAATTATTCCTGTAGTGATAGACTACTGGAGGAATTTTAGCCTCAGTCTTAGTGCTTACAAAATTATTTACTTTAAAAAAGGTATATTACTTTTACCGTGTGAGTGTGTGTGTGTGTGTGTGTGTGTGTGTGTGTTTCTGAATGTGGGTAAGTCATGTGTGCCATGGTATGTGAGTCACAAGAGGACAACTTGTGTGAGTTGGTTAGTGGAATACAAGTCTAGGGGTCTAACTCTTTGGTCTAGAATTTGGCTAGCATATGCAAGACGCTGAATATAATTTTTAGTATTGTAAAAAAAAAAGAAAAAGACCCAGAAATAATAGATAATAAATTTTAAAATATGAATTAAAAGGAAAACAAAAGAAACAGATACATATTATGAATTAAGTACAATAATAAGCATAATAAGAGAAGAAAGTGTTAAAAAGAAAGCTTAGAGAAATTCTTTTTTAAGAGACTCTGAATAGGCTGACTAGTGCTCAGATGAGCTGGCACTGAGGACTGAGTAAGGAGAGTAATTTGGTGCAATGAAACCTGGCACAAAGGTGTGAGCCCTGGCAGTAAGGAGGGGGCTGCAAGAGGGTACCAAGGGAGAAGGGAGTATAAATGAGATTAAGACTGACTGAAAAATTATGTATGAAGCATATAAAAATTCAATAAAATGTTTTTTATTTTAATTTTATTTTTATGAGAATATTGCTTACATGTATGCAGGTGCACCCATGCTGTGCAATGCCCACCGAGGTTAGAAGAGGTTTTTGTGTCTCCTGAAAGTGGAATTAAGGATGGCTGTTAACTACTATGTGGGTTCTGGGGAACCAAACCTGGCTCCCCAGCAAGAGGAACCAGTATTTTTAACCACTAAACCATCTTTCCGGGCCCCAAAAGAACATCTCTATAGCACTATACACTTAAACAGCTGTAAAATGGAAAGCTTTTTAGAAACATAGTGTTTCACCAAAGAATCTTGAGAAACAAAGTATACCCATAACCACAGAAAATAATTGAATATATAGATAAAAATATACCCATGAAAAGTACGCCATCGCATACAATCATATATGCATACATCCATGCAATTTTACAGTTATATACTGTCAAATCGTTAAGGCCACCATATTATCTTCATTATCCAAACTGTCAGGGTTCTCTGAAGAAACAGAATCAACAGGATGAATATATAGCTATATACAATTTATTGATTTGCTCACATGACATAGTTCAAGGAGTCCAACAATAGCCATGCCACACTGGAGAGGCTGAGAATCCAGGGAACTGCTCAGTCCACAAGGCTGGATGTCTCAGTAGTCCCAATCTGGTGCTGAAGGCTTTATGGATTCCAGGAGTTGTGCCAGTCTCAGTACACGCTGGGATCCGAAGGGTTGATCACAGCAGCAAGACAAACTGACCAGTGAGAGAGAGGCAAGCTGCAGGAAAAAAGGGACCAGCTCCCTCTGCCATGGCCTTTTATACTGCCTGCCATCAGAAGGTAATGCCCACATTTGGGGTGGGCCATCCAGGTTGAAGTAGTCCAATCCGAAGATCCTTTTTCTCTTATTTGTTCTTTAGTCCAGTCAAGTTGACACCCAGGATTAACCATCACAGCTTCCATGTGGGTTCTGGGAATCAAACCCCTGCCTCTGCAAGAACAGCCAGTGTTCTTAACTGCTGAGCCATCTCTCTAGACCTATGCAAACTTTTCTTAGGACTCAGCTTCCTTGTGACTAGAAAACATCTATCTTAGCAAACTTCAATTTGCAGCAGCCATGGTTCTGAACCTGTTCAACTTTTCACTGCCTCTTTGGAGTCACTGAGGCAACAACTGTGGGAATTAGCCAGTAAAACTAATTATTTTTACAAAGCTAGTTATGATTCCAAAACAGTGTTTAGTGTTTTATTGATGCAAGAGGATGTCATGAAAATCTTTCTTGGCTGATTTTTCTTATTCTGAAATACAGATTGGGCATTTTTATACATTTCTTCTTTGTGAGTGCTTATCATTACTGGAATGTTATGATTTGGATGAATTGATAATAAGACATAATATGTGATGATTGTTTGCCATTTCTTCTTAAGGCAGTGTAAATTCATATTGAAATCAAATTGTTCATTAAAGAAAGAGGTAGAAATTTTACCAGTCTGAAATGACTAGATATTAGGTTTTCAGAACACAGACACACACACACACACACACACACACACACACACACACACACACACAAATGAATAAGTTCTTTCTGTTCAGTTCTTTTCCTTATAAGCCTAAAATGGCTAAAAAATAAGTCTATTAATTTATAAAATATGAAACATAAATATTCTTTTTCCTACTAACAGTGATTTTCCTTCTTTGGATTACAAAGATTATTGTTTTCAAGATCTAGAACTTTCTTCACATTTACTTCTGTACCCATACCCAATATTAGAGATATAGCTGCAAATATACAATTATATTTATTCCTCTACAGAGAGACTTCCTTTATCATATTAACTCTTTATAGATCATCCAATTCAATGGAAATGTTTGAGTAAATATATCAGCCACAACTATAAGCACAATTAACAGCAATACAAATGTATGAACAAAGGTTATGACTCATTTTTGAAAAATTGATTCAGTTCTAGGTCAAGTGGGAAGCTCCTAGTATGTTTCTGTTGGATAATAGTCGTATTGCATACAGTGTTAATATTTGTAGAGTAGCAGGCAGAAATTGTAGTGAATAATATGTGGTAAATGTGTTCCATCAAATGGGCTCAACAAAAATCAGATTGAAAAGCCAAAAAAAAAAAACCCCAAAACAACTCTTAACTGGAAACATATATGAGGCAAAGAAATATCCAAAACACTTGTGAAGTGAATGATCTCCCAGGAAATTTCCATAACAAGTTCAGAGAAAGCATTCTATCTGACTCTCAGTCAAATAGCTATGATAATAAATGCACAGAGAAAACTAGTGCCTGTGAAGTGCTTCTATAAACATTACCTTATTTCAATATATTTTAATAAAATAGGTTTTCCGCTTTAGCAACATTGTTGGTGTAGTTGAGCCACACCATCGCAATATTTTACAATGGAAAAGTTATAGTACAGAGGTCTGAGGCTTGTTTAAAATCATATGGCATAAATACCTTGTTGACTTGAATGTACTCATTGCTATGCAAATGTTCTAATATTACCCTGAAGTTGCCTCTTTTGTAATCTCTTCAAATCATAGCAAAGTTGTGTACCTGAAACAACATCTTAGAAATTTCTAACTTCCTCTTGATACTTCTATCTTATTCCTGTTTTTAATTGTATTCATCTCAAGAAAGGACTACTGCTACATTCTTCTTTACCTAAGAACAAATGACAAGAAAAAAACTAGGTTCATTCTATGTTCTTTTAGGACATGGCATGATAAACTGTGATTGTCTTAGAAATATTTTTTAGTTTTTAAAATATTTTATACATATTTCACTATATTTTTATTTCGCTTGTATATACCCCATTATCTTCATTTCCTCTCCTGCTACTGGTCCATTCTTTTCTCCCAGTTTCTTCTGTTTTCAGATCTATATGAAAATATATTAAGAAATAGCTAAATAACTCTATATTATGAGTATTTCAAGTCTACATTCCCATAGGAGTAAAAACATGGTATTTGTCTCTTTTCTTCTCTCTCTCTCTCATTGCTCTTCCCTTCTCTTTAAATACATCTCTCTGCTCATGTAAGCCCTATTCTCCTCTCATGTGTGTCATATAAACATATATTTTGTGGATATATATTTGATTTTGACATGGAAGAAAAAAAGTGAAGTTTGTGTGTCTGGCTAATTTCACTTATTATGCCAATCTCCAGTTCCATCTTTTTTCCTCTTCATAAATTAACTCCATTTTTCTTTATGGTTGAATAAAATTCCATTATATATATATATATATATATATAATATTTATATATAATATATATATATAATTTTGGATTATTTTTGGATGGATATTTAGGATGTTTCCATAGCTTGGTTATTGTGAGTAATGCAAAAGTGAACTTGGATATGCAACTACACCTGCATGCTGATGTGCTCCTTCAGGTATAGACCTAAAAGTTGTAAAGCTGGGCCATATCGTAGTTTCAGTTTAGTTTTTGAGGAAGCTGCATACTGACTTGTGCACCAGTTTACACTCCTCACTAGTACATAAGGAAGCGTTTTCCCCACAGTCTCTCCAGCATTTTCTACGTTTGGTTTTCTTATTGGAGTGAGATAAAATCTCAGCATAGTTCTGAATCACTAAGGATGTGGAAGAGTTCCTTCATATATGTATTGGTCTTTTGTCTCTATTCCTATGAAAGCCATTTTTACAAATCTTTCAGTTACTGATCAGAAAAGCTGTAGTTTAAGTACTTATTTATTTATTTGATTGTTACTATATTTAACATCAACCCCCTATCATTTCCTTTGATTTTATAGGCCATCTTTTAATTCTGCTGATTGTATTCTTCGTTGTTCAGAGATTTTTTTTTTTTTTTGGTTTGTTGTTGTTGTTGTTGTTGTTGTTGTTGTTGTTTGGTTTGATCTTTTTGAAACAGGGTCTCCCTGTAGCCACAGCTGGACCTTGCTATGGAGACCGGGCTGGCCTTGGTCTCACGCCAATCTGCCTGCTGTGGCTCCCAACTGCTGGGATTAAAGGCTTGTGCTACCATGCCCCACAGAAGATATTTTTTAATTTCATGCATTGTCATTTATCTATTCTTTCCAGTGATTTCCAAGTTACTGGACTACTTTTCAGAAATTAATTGACAGTTATAATGTGAAGTGTTTTACTAGTGTTTCTGTACATAAACTATTACACTAAAGTCTGTGAGTGACATTGAATTAATTTTTGTATAGGATGAAAGTTGTTGATTTAAGTTCATTCTTCTAGTTTCCCTGGAACCATTTTCTGAAGAGGGTCTTTTCTCTAATGTAGCGTTCTTTTTTTCTATTTTTCTTTCTTTTTCCTTTCTGAATCATTGCCAAACACCACATAGCTGTAGTTGTGTGGTTTTCATTATGAGGCCTCTATTGAATTGAGCAATATATCTTTTTTTTCCACTAATACCATGTTGTTTCAATTACTGTGTATCTGGAGTATATTTTGAAATGATATATGGTTATCACTTCAACATATTTCATTTTGCTCAGGATTGTTCAGACTATCCATGGTCTTTTATGCTTACATATGAATTTTAGGATTGATTTCCAAAGATTTGTCATGAATATCAGTGGAAATTTTATGGATTATTGAAACTGTAGATTACTTTTTCTAATATAACCATCTTCATTTTATTAATTTTGTTGATCTATTACTAAGGGATACCTTCCTATATTTCTACAATTTATTTCTTCAGTGTTTTAAACTTATTGTGGAGGTCTTTCACTGCCTTGGTTAAGTTTATTCTTAAGCATTCTATTTTTGAAACTACTATGAATAGGGTTGTTTTCCTGGATTCTTTATCTGTGTATTCATTATTGGTATATATAACAGCTACTTGTTTTGTATGTTGATTTTAGTGTTTATTAGTCTAAAAGTTTTCTAGTGTCACCTTTATGATCTGTGACATAAAGAATATTTTCTGCAAACAGGGAAATTTTCACTTCTTTTATTATATAAAATTATATAAAATTCCTTTTATTTTCTCTTGTGTTTTATTTCTCTAAGACTTTAAACTTATTTTCTATTTTTTTAAATTGAGCATTTGTACAACTCATACAATGGTTCC
The DNA here is from genome assembly GCA_009823505.1 of Rhizomys pruinosus. NCBI lineage: Eukaryota > Metazoa > Chordata > Mammalia > Rodentia > Spalacidae > Rhizomys > Rhizomys pruinosus. The sequence goes on along the minus strand of VZQC01003749.1, from coordinate 1,449,026 downwards.
CAATCAAACCCAATCCCCTTCATGCCCTAACCCCCCCATCATAACTCATTTAGCTTTATTTTGAATAAAGCTAGAGAGAATGAAGTATTTTTATTTCATTGCTGTTTTTAGTAAAATGTTAGTATAATTCTTGCCGTATATAAGCTTTGTCATGTTGCAGTATGTTTTTATTGTTCATACTTTCTTTAGGGCTTTAATATGAAGGGATGTTGAATTTTGTGAAAGGCTTTTTTGCCTATATTAAGATGATCATGTGGGGCTGGCGAGATGGCCTAGTGGCTGAGAGTGCCGACTGCTCTTGCAGAGGACCCGGGTTCGATCCCCAGCACCCACATGGCGGCTGAGAACCACCCGTAACTCCAATTACAGGAGAACTCCAGTTCCGGGGGAATCTGACACCCTCTTCTGACCTCCGCGGCATTGCACTACACGGGTGCACAAACCTACATGCAGACAGTACATTCATACACANTGGAGACAGAGCCAGGCGGATCTTGTGAGTTCAAGGCCAGCCTGGTCGACAGAGAGAATTCCAGGACCTGGGGCTACAGGGAGACCCTGTCTCAAAAAAGACAAAAAAAAAAAAAAAAAAAAAAAAAAAAAAAAAAAAAAAAAAAAAAAAAAGCTTTAACAAAAAATTATTTATTTATTTATTTATTTAATGTCCTGGAATTCTCTCTGTCGACCAGGCTGGCCTTGAACTCACAAAGATCCGCCTGCCTCTGCCTCCCAAGTGCTAGGATTAAAGGCGTGCGCCACCACGCCCGGCCGGATAAATAAATATTTTAAAAAGATGATCATGTGATTTATTTTTTGTGGCATACACACACACACAGTGGTTTATAAATAACAAAGAATAGCCAAATTATGAACATGCACTTGCTGTCCCTAAGTCTATGTGCTGTATTACATTTTGTTTGCATATGTCAAACCATCCTTACATCACTGGAATTAACTAACACAATGCTGGTGTATGACCATTTTAATATGTTTCTTGAATTCGGTTTGCATCTATTTCACTGAGCACATTTGCATCAATATTATTTAGGGAAATTGGTCTATAATTTATTTTTTGTCGCTTTTATTGCTGTGTCCATATTGAGTATTGGTATCAGTCTAATATTAGCATCATAGAATGAGTCTGTCAGTATTTATTTCCTATATATTTTAGTGAATATTTTGAAGAGGATTGTTGAGAGTTTTCTATTAAAAATCCAATTTATGGGGAAGGAGATATCATTCAGTGGTTAAGAGTGCTGGGTGCTCTTGCAGAAGACCAGTTCAGTTCCCAGCACCCAAAATGGGCTGCTCACAACCTAATTCCTACTCCAGGAGATCCAGTGCCTTCTTCTAGCCTCTGCAATCACTCACATGCACATGAGCAGACACACAGCCACACACATATTCATAAATAAAATACAATCTTATATCTTAATAAAACAGATTTAATTTGCAGTAAATCTGTCCTTTCCAGGGATTTTCTTCCAGTTAAAAGCCTTTATTACTGCTTCCATCTTTCTGCTCATTATAGATCTATTTTAGTTGTGTTATCCTATTGATTCAATTCAGAAGGTCATATATTTCTAGGGATTGTTCCGTAGATTTTTCATCACTTTGGAATGTAGGATTTTAAATTATTCTTTAATGATCCCATTGATTTTACTGATGTCTGTTTTAATTTCCTCCATTTTTCTCTGTTTGCTCTTATATTTCTTTCTATTGATTAGTTTGGTTAAAGGTTTATCCATTTTGTTGTTTTATATATTTTGGGTTTTATGTAAATTATTTGTATATCTGTGTGTTTAAATGTATTTTTTGCATATGAGTGTGGTGCCCATGTAAGGTCAAAAGTATGAAATCCCCTGGAGCTGGACTTATGCTTGGTTGTTAGTGGCCCATATGGGTGCTGGGAACTGAAATCAGGCCCTCCAAAAGAAAGAGCAGTACACACAGTGAGGATCTCCCCAGCTCATATTTTCTTAAATAGCTAAATGCTTTGTTTATTAATTTTTCATCTTATGTTTTTAGTATTATTGTTTCTTTGTTTCTTTTTGAGTCATGACATCTTTATAGCCCCAGCTGGCCTGGAAGTCACTGTATAGAACAGGGTGTCTTTGATCTGTTTCATGAGTGCTGTGATTAAAGGTGTATGCCACTACACCCAGCCCTTATTATTTATTAATAATTTCCATCCTGATCTAATGATTATTATTATTATTTCTTTTTTTCTACTGGTTTCAGGGTTTATGTGTTCATGTTTTTCTTTTCTTTTTTTTTTTTTTTTTTTTGATGTCAAAGCAGTCTTTATGTATTAGGCCCTTGGTACCAATATATTGAGATTATACATAGCTCTGCACCTATTTTACAGGGGCCTCATTCTCTCAGACAGATCCATCAGACATCCATCAGTACAATGCACATCAGTCACAAAAAGAACATGTTTCCATCAGACCTTTTCTCAATCCACCTTCTATTATCACATATGCCAATTACAACACTAAGAACCAGGAGGCTATAGAATGAATAACTTCAAAATGATTAACTCTGCTCTGTTAGACAGTTGCCAGTTCTGCTCTTAAGAACAGAGTGTGGCAATGACGTCATTCCTGTGCATATAGGTTAAGGGTGAGTTTGCTTGTGCTACTGTAACAAAGTGCCACAAACTGGGTGAGTCAAATATCCAAAATTTCATGTTTCACAGTTTTGAAGATTAGAAGCCCAAGCTCAAGGTGGGGCAGAGCTGTTCCTTCTGGAGGCTGGGAAGAAGAGTCTGTTCCACAGCTTTCCTTGGTTTTGGTGATTTGCTGGCCATCTTCTAAAAACCTTTTATTTATTTTTATTGGCACCTGGGTTGCTGAGGACTGAAGTAAGGCACTGTGCATGCTAATCACGTAATCTACTACTGAGCTATAACCTCAGCTCGCCTTTTTTTCAATCATTTTAAATATGTATTTTATTTTTTTAATTTTTAAAATTGTTATTAAGCTTTTACCATAAATCTTTCATCATTTCTCAATCAAATTTAGAGTCACTTCCCTTTCCATGCCCCCCACCCCACCTGAGTCCCTGTACTCTACCATACATGTCTCCCATCTTTTTCTGAGTCTTTCCAGACTTTTTTTCTAGTTATTTTGTTGTTGTTCTCTCTAACTTGTATTACTTCAATACATATATACATAGTTATATATATATATATGTATATATACACATTAATATATACATGCATATAACCCATTTCACCTGAATTGAGGATTTTTTTTCTAAAAGATGTCATGTTTTCCTTAAAGAAATGCTTGGAGGTTTCTCCTTGGCAAGCCCAAACATCCATCAAACCTGCCCTTGTGTTTCACACTGGAGTCTTTCCCTCCCATGGTCCCCCAAATGAAGTCCACTAAGCACGCAACCTGTCTCAATCCCCCTGCACTGGCCTCCATGATACAGCCCAGGGAGTCCAAAAATGGCAGTCTATACTCTGATGAGGCTGAAATCCCCTTAGCTGCTTAGTCCACAAGCTGGATATCTAAGTAGTCCCAATCTTGCATTGGAGGTTTGAAGGATTCTTGGAGAGACATGAGTCTTCAGTCCATATTGGGGGGTTAAAAAGCTGTGTCTCATGGCTTTGTTGAGTGCAAAAGCAGTGGCAGCCACAGAATTAACGCGCTTACCAGTAAGAATTCACGACAGGCCAAACAACAGTTGCTTTTTCTTTTTTCTTTTTTTTTTTTTTTTTTTTTTTTTTTTTTTGTTTTTTTTTTTTACTATCTCTCAAGCTGTTATATCTGAAGTACAATTTCCCTTGGTCTTACTGGATTTTTTATTTCGTGGTTATTACTTCCTCTTGTGATGTCTTAAGGTACACACAATTACCCAGATAAATAAGCTTTTAGTTTTCCTGAGGTCAGTTCTGCGGGGGGATTTGGCCCTCAGGGGCCTCTCAGGTTTTTTTTTTTTGGGGGGGGGGTGGAGGGTAGGAACCCCTAGCTCCTTTCAGTTTTTCATTTACCAGTTCCATCCACTCGAGGATAGAATCAGGACTTGCTAGAACAGACTTCTTTTTCTGAAGCATGAGCAGACTTACTCTTTATAGACTGGACACTGGCTGAAGTACTGTTGGTGGATCTCGAAGACCTCCTTGAACAGGAAGACTGGTGAACCACATTCGCAGGACATTTCAAAAGATGCCCCCATGCATAGTCCCCTAAGACTTGGTTGAACTTTGAGGGCAAGGAAAAAAGTTATCCCTTAGGTCCTTCAGCCAAAATGATATGGGCATTAATTATGGCCATTAAGCACCCAGAGATGCTAAGTTACACCAGCCTGATACATTGCACATATATTAAAATTGTATCTTTTGAAAACAAACTGTATGTAATTTCCATATCATATTTCTTGATTCACATTTTTTTCATTTTAATTTTATATTACTCCAAAAAATGCATAGATACCCTCTATCATATACCAAAAATCCAAGATCTGAAAATAAATGGTAGGTTAATTCTACAACCTGTCTAGGGATTCATAATATAAGAGCACAGTTGTTTTCAGATCACGAGGACTATAACATTAATCTTGCTCAGTTTGCCTTACAACTAGGTACTTGGCACTAGCATCCACAGATGAGGGATACCATTTGTCGTTTGTTTTTCTGGGATTGTGTTACTTCACTTAGCATAAAATCTTCTAGTTCCATCCATTTACCTCCAAATTTCATGATCTCATCTTTCTTTACCAGTGCATAGAACTCCACTGTGTAGATGTACCACATTTTCTCTATCCACTCGTCAGTTGAGGGGCATTTGGGTTGGTTCCAGCTCTTCACTATTGTGAAAAGAGTTGCAATAAACATGGCTATACATGTATCTCTGTAGTAGTAACATTCTGGTGGATATATTCCCAGAAATGGTATGGCTGGGTCAGGTGATAGGCTCATTTTGAGTCTTTTAAGGGTTCTCCACACTGTTTTATATAGTGGTTGTACAAGTTTGCATTCCCGCCAGCAGTGGATGAGTGTTCCCTTTTCCCCACAAACTCTCCAGCAGTTGGTATCATTTCTTTTTTCTCTTGATCCTAGCCAGTCTTATTGGAATGATATGATATCTTAAAGTGGTTTTAATTTGCATTTCCATAGTTATTAGCAATGTTGAACACTTTTAAAGATGTTTCTCAGCCATCTCTATTTCCTTGCTTGTGAAGTCTCTGTTCAGCTCTTTACTCCATCTTTTGAGTGACTCATTTGTTTTTTTCTATGTTTTTTTGAGTAGTTTATATATTCTGGAAGTTAATGCTCTGTCAGATGTATCAGCAGTGAAGGTTTCCTCCCACTCTGTGGGTTTTCTCTTCACTTCTCTGATTGCTTCTTTTGCTGTACAGAAACTTTTGAGGTTGATAAGGTCCCACTTGTCAATTGTCAACCTTATTTCCTGTGCAGCTGCTGTCTGATTTAGAAAGTCTTTTCCTACACTTATGCCTTGTAAGTTGCTGCCAACTTTTTCTTCTATCACCTTTAGAGTTTAGGGTTTCACATTGAGGTCTTTGATACATTTGGATTTGATTTTTGTATGGGGTGAGAGGTAGGGTTTTAATTTTATTCTTCTACAAGTGGTGATCCAGTTTTGCCAATGCCACTTGCTGAAGATGCTCTCTTTCCTCCATTGAGTCTTTTTGGCCCCCTTGTCAAATATGAGGTGGGGTAAATTGTATGTGCTCAAGTTTGGATCTTCAGTTTTGTTCCATTGGTGTACAGGTATGTTTTTGTGCCAGTACCAGCCTGTTTTTATGACTACAGTCCTGTAATATAGTTTGAAATTTGGTATAGTGATCCCCCAATATTGATCTTTTCACTCAGGGTTGCTTTGGCTATTTGGGGTCTTTTGTTTTCCATATGAATTTAAGGATTTTTCTCCAAGTCTGTGAAGAGACTCTTGGGGATTTTAATTGGGATTGCGTTGAATCTTTATATTAATTTGGGTAGAATGGACATTTTTACTATATTCAAACATTTAACAACAAAGAACCATTGTAGCCTTCTTTACACCAACAACAAGCAATGAAGAAGGAATTAAAAGGAGAACTTCCCATTACTATGGCCTCACACCACAACATCCCTGGAACTACCCCTACCCAAGCCATCAAAGTCGTACAAAATAATATTTTAAAACTCCTGGAACAGGAGATTGAAGAGACTCAGAAGATGGAAAGACCTCTGTGCGCATGGATTGGAAGAAAAATTCAGCGACTACAAGACAGGCTTCGAGGAAAGACTTCCTAAATCAGACAGCACTGCACACACGATAAGGTCGACAATTGACAAATGGGACCTACAAACTCAAAAGCTTCTGTACAATCAAAGAACAGCATGCAAGGACAGTGAAGAGAAACCACCTACCCACAGAGTGGGAGGCACCGTCACTGCAGATACACTCGGACAAAGCATTGATTTTCCAAGAATATATCAACACTCCAAAAAACAAGAAAAAGAAAACAAACGCCCCGCTCACTAGATGTAGCACGAAATGACAGAGGACTTCAAAAGCGAGGAATTGAGATGTCTGAGAAACACCTCAAGAAATGCTCACAACTAATCATTAAGGAAATCAAATCAAAACCACTTTAAGATTAAGATTCATGCTTACTCCAGTAAGACCTGGCTAGGAATCAAGAAAAAATGCTACCAATTGCTGGAGAGGTTTGTGGGAAGGGGAACACTCCTCCACTGCTGGTGGAATGTACAACTGTACAAACCGCCACTATGGAAGCAGTGGGAAGAACCCTTGGAAGACTTGGAATGAACTTGCCACCCCGACCCAGCCATCCACATCCGCGGCTGTACCCTCACAGACTCACCCCACAGAGATACATGACGACCGTGTTTATTGCAGCTCTCTTCACAATAGCAGCGAACTGACACCAACCTACAATGCGCCCTCAACTGGACGCGTGATAGAGAAAAATGTGGTACATCTACCACAAAGGAGTTCTATGCAGCGATAAAGAAAGACGATCAATCACGAGCTTTGCAGGAAAATGGCTGGAGCTAGAGGACATCATGCTGAGTGAAGTACACAGTCCAGAAAAACAAAAGCGAATGGTAAACCCATCATCTGTGGATGTCAGTGCCAATTCCCAGTTTGTAATATTTCTGTGTAGGAGCCCCCTGAGGCTTCTGAACAAAGCAGTTTGACATAATCATTTTGGAACAACAACAACAACAGACAATACTGCATCAAAGAACTGCTGAAACAGTGGAACTTCTGCTCAAAACAGTCAACGGTCCCATGGAAAATATTGAAGAAAAGACTACAGAGATGGAGAGATGTTTGGCAGATGCACGAGCTCGACGGGGTGGGGGAATGAGCGGGAACACGGGGTCTAATTTGGTTAAAAATAAATAAATAAATACAATAAAAAAAACAAAAAGGAAAATTACATAGTAAAATGGCCATTCTACCCAAATTAATATTAAAGATTCAACGCAATCCCAATTAAATTCCCCAAGAGTGCTCTTCACAGACTTGGAGAAAAATCCTTAAATTCATATGGAAAACAAAAGACCAAGCCAAATAGCCAAAGCAACCTCGAGTGAAAAGAGGATGCAATAGGTTGGGGGGGATCCTATACCAACTTCAAACTATATTACAGGCTAGGTTAGTCATAAAAACAGGCTGGTACTGGCACAAAACTATGTCACACCAATGGAACAAAACTGAAGATCCAAACCTTGCGCACATACAATTTACCCCACCTCATATTTGACAGGGGGCCAAAGGACCATTGGAGGAAAAAGACAGCATCTTTAGCAAATGGTGTTGGAAATAACTGGATCACACACTTGTAAGAATAAATTAAAAACCCCTCCTCTCACCCCATACAAAAAAAAATCACCCAAATGTATCAAAAGCCCTCAATGGTGAAACCCCAAAAACTCTAAGGTGGATAGAAGAAAAATTGGCAGCAACTTACAAGCAGTGTAGGAAAAGACTTTCTAAATCAGACAGAGCAGCTGCCAGGAAATAGGGACAATTGACAAGTGGGGACTTATCAACCATCAAAGAGCTTCTGTACAGCAAAAGAAGCATCAAGAGAAGTGAAGAGAAAATCCCAGAGTGGGAGGAAAACCTCACTGCTGATACATCGACCAGAGGCATTAACTTCCAGAATATTATAACTACTCAAAAACAAACAAAAAGAGAAAGAAAAAATGAGCTCACTCAAAAGATGGAGTAAAGAGCTGAAACCAGAAGACTTCACAGCAAGGAAAATAGAGTGGCTGAGCCACATTTCTAAAAGTGTTCAACATTGCTGAATAAATTAAGGAAAAGCAACTTAAAACCACGTTAAGATACATATTATCACTGCCAATAAGACTGGCTCGGACAAAGAAAAAAAGAAAATGTCACCAACCTGCTGGAGAGGTTGGTGGGGAAAGGGAACCTCACCCACTGCTGGCGGGATTCAAATTGTGCAACCACTATATAAAAACACATGTGGAAGAACCCTTAAAAGACAAAATGAGGCCTTCACTGACCCCAGCCATGAACCATTTCTGGGTATATATAGCCACCAGAGTTCACCTATAAGAAATACTTGAACCGATGCTTATTTTGCAATCTTTTCACAATCGATTGAAGGCGGAACCAACCCAATGCCCCTCAACTGAACGAGTTGGATGGAGAAACATGTGGTACTCTAACAGTGGAGTTCTGATGCACTGGTCAAGAGAAAGATGAGATCATGAACTTTGCAGGAAATGGATTGAACTACAAGCATTTATGCTAGATGAATAACACAAAATGAAAGAAAAAAAAAAAAAACAAAAATGGTATCCCTCATCTGTGGCTGTCTAGTGCCAAGTACCGAGTTGTAAGGCAAAACGAGCAAGTTAATGTTATAGTTCTCGTGATCTAAACAACTGTGCCCTTATATTTAGAATCCCTAGACCAGGTTGTAGAATTAACCTACCATTATTTCAGATCTTCTGGATTTTTTTTTCATCATGATAGAGGTTCTAAAGCTTTTTGTAAAAATATAAAATCAAAATGAAAAAATGTGAATTCAAGAAATGATGATATGGAAATGACTAACAGTTGTGTTTCCAAAAGATACATTTTAATATATGTGATGTATCAGGCTAGGTGACTTAGCATCTCTGGGTGCTTTTAATGAGCCTAATATGCATCTATCATTTTGGCGACGGAACAAGGGATAGTCTTGTTCCTTGGGCCCAAAGTGTCAACCCATGCCTTAGGGGACTATGCATGGGGCCATCTTTTGAAATGTCCCTGCGAATGTGGTTCACCACCAGTCTTTTTTCCCTGTTCAAGGGGTTCCCTTCGAGACTCCACCAACAGTACTTTAGCCAGTGTCCGGTCTGAGTGAAAGTCTGATCATGTTCAGTAAAAGAAGTCTGTTCTAGCAAGTCCTGATTCTATCCTCGAGTGATGGAAATGGTAAATGAAAAACTGAAAGCGACTAGGGGTTTCCTACCCGCCACCCCCCCCCCAAAAAAAAAACAACCTGAGGGCCCCTGAGGGCCAAATCCCCGCAGACTGAACCTCACGAAAACTAAAAGCTTTATTTAATCTGGGTAATATGTGTGTACCTTAAGACATCACAAGAGGAACAGTAAACCAGAAATAAAAATCGTAAGACCAGGTGAAATTGTACTTCAGATATAAAGCTTGAGAAATAGTAAAAAAAAAAAACAAAAAAAAAAAAAAAAAAAAAAAAAAAAAAAGAAAAAAGAAAAAGCACTGTTGTTTGGCCTGTACCGGAATTCTTACTGGTAAGTGCTCTAATTCTGTGGCTGCCCACTGCTTTTGCACTCACAAAGACATGAGACACAAGCTTTTTATAAACCCCCCAAATGGGTGAAGACTCATGTTCTCTCCACAGATCCTCCAAACCATCCAATGCAAGATTGGGGGACTTACTTAGATATCCAGCTTGTGGATTAGACTGAGCAGTAAGGGGATTCAGCCTCATTAGAGTATATGACTGCCCTTTGTTGGATCCCTGGGCTGTATGCATGGGGCCAGTGCTAGGGGGGATTGAGACAGGTTGCGTGCTTAGTGGACTTCAATTTAGGGGGACCAAGGGAGGGAAGACCCAGTGTGAAACACAAGGGAGGGCAGGTTTGATGGTGTTTGGGCTTGCCAAGGAGAACCCTCTCAGAGCATTTCTTTCAGGAAAACGAACATCTTTTAGAAAAAAAATCCTCCCAATCAGTGAAAATGGTGTATGCAGTATAATAATGTTAATAAACATATATATATATAGAACATGATATCATATGTATTGACAGTAATCAAGTTAGAGAGAACAACAACAAAATAACTAGAAAAAAAAAATCTGGAAAGACTCAGAAAAAAGATGGAGACATGTATGGTGAGTAACAGGACTCAGGTCGGGTGGAGTGGCATGGAAAAGGGAAGTGACTCTAAATTTGATTGGAAATGTGAAAGATTTATGTAAAAAGCTTAAATACCAATTTAAAAAATTAAAAAAAACAAATACATATTAAAATGATTGAAAAAAAGGCGAGCTGAGGTTATAGCTTTTTTTCAGTAGAGATACGTGATTAGCATGCACAGTGCCCTTACTCAGTCCTAGCAAACCCAGGTGCCACATAAAAATAGAATAAACAGGTTTTTAGAGATGGCCAGCAAATCACCAAAACCAGGAAAGCTGTGGAACAGACTCTTCTTCCCAGCCTCCAGAAGGAACAGCTCTGCCCCACCTTGAGCTTGGGCTTCTAATCTTCAAAACTGTGAAACATGAAATTTTGGATATTTGGGGGGAACTCAACCAGTTTGTGGCACTTTTGTTACAGTAGCACAAGCAAACTCACCCTTAACCTATATGCACAGGAATGACGTCATTGCCACACTCTGTTCTTAAGAGCAGAACTGGCAACTGTCTAACAGAGCAGAGTTAAAATCATTTTGAAAGGTTATTCATTCTATAGAGCTCCTGGTCTTAGCTGTTGTAATTGCATCTGTGATAATAGAAAGGTGGATTGAGAAAAGGTCTGATGGAAACATGTTCTTTATTGTGAGCTGATGTGCGATTGTACTGATGGATGTCTGATGGATCTGTCTGAGAGAATGAGGCCCCTGCAAATAGGTGCCAGAGCTATGTATAATCTCAATATATTGGTTACCCAAGGGCCTAATACATAAGACCTTGCTTTTGACATCAAAAAAAAAAAACAAAAAAAAACGAAAGAAAAACATGAACACCAAAACCCTGAAAACCAGTAGAAAAAGAAATAATAATAATACCATTAGATCAGGATGGAAATTATTAATAAATAATAAGGGCTGGGTGTAGTGGCATACACCTTTAATCACGCACTCAAAAGCAGATCAAAGACACCCTGTTCTATACAGTGACTTCCAGCCCAGCTGGGGCTGATAAAGATGTCATGACTCAAAAAGAAACCAAAGAAAACAATTAATACTAAAAACATAAGATGAAAAATTAATAAACAAAGCATTTAGCTATTTAAGAAAATATGAGCTGGGGAGATCCTCACTGTGTGTACTGCTCTTTCTTTTGGAGGGCCTGATTTCAGTTCAGATTTTCACACCCCAATGGGCCAGCTAACAACAGCATAAGTCCAGCTCCAGTGGGATTTCTACTTTTGACCTTACATGGGCACCACACTCATATGCAAAAAATACATTATAACACACAGATATAAAATCACATTACATTAAAAACCCAAATATATAAAACAACAAAATGGATAAACCTTTAACCAAACTAATCAATAGAAAGAAATATAAGAGCAAACAGAGAAAAATGGAGGAAATTAAAACAGACATCAGTACATAATCATGGGATCATTAAAGAATAATTTAAAATCCTGACATTCCAAAGTGATGGAAAAATCTACGGAACAATCCTAGAATATATGACCTTCTGAATTGAATCAATAGGATAACACAACTAAAATAGATCTATAATGAGCAGAAAGATGGAAGCAGATAATAAAGGCTTTTAACTGGAAGAAATCCCTGGAAAGGACAGATTTACTGCAAATTAAATCTGTTTTATTAAGATATAAGATAGATTGATTATTATGAATTGTGTGTGGCTGGGCTTGTGGCTCTAGTGCATGTGAGATGATTGCAGAGGCTAGAAGAAGGCACTGGATTCTCCTGGAGTAGGAATTAGGGTTGTGAGCAGCCATTTTGGGTGTTGGAACTGAACTGGTCTTCTGCAAGAGCACCCAGCACTCCTAACCACTAATGATATCTCCTTCCCCATAAATTGGATTTTAATAGAAAACTCTCAAACAATCCATCATTCAAAATATTCACTAAAATATATAGGAAATAAATACTGACAGACTCATTCTATGATGCTAATAATTAGACTGATACCAATACTCAATATGGACACAGCAATAAAACGACAAAAAGAACATTATAGACCTTCCCTAAATAATAGTTATGCAAATGTGCTCAGTGAAATAGATGCAAACCGAATTCAAGAAACATTTAAAAATGGTATACACCCAGCATTGTGTTAGTTAATTCCAGTGATGTAAGGATGGTTTGACATATGCAAACAAAATGTAATACAGCACATAGACTTAGGGACAGCAAGTGCATGTTCATAATTTGGCTATTCTTTGTTATTTATAAACCACTGTGTGTGTGTGTATGCCGACAAAAACTAAAATACACATGGATCATCTTTTGAAATTTTATTTATCCGGCGGGCGTGGTTGGCGCACGCCTTTAATCCTAGCATTGGAGCAGAGGCCAGGCGGACTTTGTGAGTTCAAGGCAGCCTGGTCACAGAAGGAAAAAAATTCCAGGGGGGACAGCTGGGGTACAGGGAGACCCGTCTCAAAAGAAAAAAAAAAAAAAAAAAAAAAAAAACAAAAAGCTTTAAAAAAAAATAAAATTTTATTTATTTATTTATTTAATGTTGTATGAATTTACGCCTGCATGTAGGTTTGTGCCCCTGTAGTGCAATGCCGCGGTAGGTCAGTAAGGGGTGTCAGATTCCCCCCCCGGAACTGGAGTTCTCCTGTAATTGGAGTTACGTGGTTCCTCAGCCGCCAGTGGGGTGCTGGGCTCGAACCGGGTCCCTCTGCAAGAGCCGTCTGCACTCTCAGGCCACGAGGCCAGCGTCGCCGCCCCACTGATCATCTTAATATAGGCAAAAAAGCCTTTCACAAAATCAATCATCCCTTCATATTAAAGCCCTAAAGAAAGTATGAACAATAAAAACATACTGCAACATGACAAAGCTTATATACGGCAAGAATTATACTAACATTTTACTAAAAACAGCAATGAAATAAAAATACTTCATTCTCTCTAGCTTTATTCAAAATAAAGTAAATGAGTTCTGAATGGGGGGTTAGGGCATGCGGAGGATGTGGTTTGAATTGGGAACATTGTATAGAGTTTGTACAAACTGCTCTTATTTAAAAAAATAGAAAAAAGTTTATAGCTTAAGACAACTAAACACAGAGAAAATAAAAGGAATGTTAATATAATTTTATATATATAAAAGAAGGTGAAAATTTCCTCTGTTTGCAGAAAATATTCTTTATGTCACAGATCATAAAGGTGACACTAGAAAACTTTTAGACTATAAACACTAAATCAACATACACACAAGTAGCTGTTATATATACCCAATAATGAATACCAGATAAAGAATCCAGGAAAACAACCCTATTCATGAGTAGTTTTCAAAATAGAATGGCATTAAGAATAAACTTAACCAAGGCAGTGAAAGACCTCCACAATAGTTTAAAACACTGAAAAATAATTGTAGAAAATATAGGAAGGTTCCCTTAGTAATAGACAACAAAATTAATAGAAAATGAAGATGGTATATTAGATAAAAGTAATCTACAGGTTCAATAATCCAATAAAATTTCCACTGATATTCATGACAAATCTTTGGACTAACTCCTAAAATTCATATGTAAGCATAAAAGACCATGGATAGTCTGAACAATCCTGAGCAAAATGAAATATGTTGAAGTGATAACCATATATCATTTCAAAATATACTCCAGATACACAGTAATTGAAACAACATGGTATTAGTGGAAAAAAAAGATATATTGCTCAATTCAATAGAGGCCTCATAATGAAAACCACACAACTACAGCTATGTGGTTTTGGCAATGATTCAGAAAGGAAAAAGACAGACAAATAGAAAAAAAGANTTATTTATTTTTATGTGTATGAATGTATTGTCTGCATGCAGGTCTGCGCACCCGTGTCGTGCGATGCCGCGGAGGTCAGAAGAGGGTCTCGGATTCCCCTGGAACTGGAGTTCTCCTGGAACTGGAGTCACAGACGGTTCTCAGCCGCCATGTGGGTGCTGGGGATCGAACCCGGGTCCTCTGCAAGAGCGTTCGGCGCTCTTAACTGCTAGGCCATCCCTCCAGCCCAGCTACTGATTTTTCAAGGTTAATTTTGTATCCCACCACTTTACTGAAACTCCTAATTGTTTCTAGGAGTTTTCTTATAGAGTTTTAAGCATCCTTTAGGTAAACTACATATCGTCTGCAAAAAGGGATAGTTTGACTCCCTTTTTTCCAATTAGTATTCCTTTAATTTCCTTTTCTTGCCTTATTGCCCCAGCCAGTGTTTCATGCACTATATTGAAGAGGAGTGGCAACAAGGGGCAGCCTTGCCAGGTTCCCACATTTTTCTAAGATAAAAATGTTCATAATTTTATTTGATATCTCTGAATTTCAATGTTAGAGCTCAGAGCTGTAAACTTCCTTCTTATATCAGCTTTTCATATATTGCAAAAGTTCTAATAAGTTGTTTTCATTTTCATTTGATCTAGGAAAGAGGAAAATTTTAATTTTCTCTGTTCAGATTTCTAAAGGTAGTGCTTTAGTAAAACTAAAATTAAAAAAATAAGGGAACTAATAAGCTATAAGAAAAGATCAGAAAGATGGCTATATCTCAAGTACAGAATTGGTAATTTAGTAAGGAAAAAGATGATGAGAATGTTGTCATGCAAAATATGAACCTTGCCTAGAAATTTCACCAAGTTCATTCTAATGGCACCTTCACATAGATCTTGAATCCGCTGGAGGTGGGGGCATTACAGCTTTGAAGTCCTAGCCTCAAGTGCATAAGGCGTGCCTGCACTGTACCTCCCAGAGACAAAAGCAATCACAGAAAGAGCTAAAATGCAAGAATAACCTTCTAACCAATTTTGGCTCTTTCTCTGGTTATTTCATCCTAATGGCTTGTAGCCCTTACTCTTTGTAAATAAATTTCACCTTCTATTTTTGTAAGTATGACAGACCTACAATTTCAAGGCCTTACATTTGGTTTCCTTCATGGTTCTTCCTGAGTAAAAAGCTACAGGCATCCATTAGATAAACAAGGCACTGCTTTCTAAACCATTCTTTTGTCAGAACTTTTCTGAAACCCACTGTTAACGAAATTTGCTCTCAGTTCTTACTTATACTCTAGTGAAGTCATAAAGTTCCTTTTTTTGCTGAGCTGTATATAACAGGTCTCTTCACCAAGAAATTACACACAGGGTTTTCCTTGAGCCTTTCCACCAAAAACTGGCTTTGATAGAATGCTGTATTCTGAGACTTAAGTAACTGAGTTAATTAATTATGCTAGCAATAATAAGCATATTAATTTTCCTTTTAAAATATCATTTCTATTTTTCTCAGTAAGCCTAGAAATTTGGTACTAAAATGTTATATATTATCAATTATCTATAGTGTTTTATTCCCTCATAGTTGTGTTATTTAAAAAAATCATTGTTTCTACAACTTTCATATTTTTCCTCTTTGCTTACTGTTAGTTTAGTGTGTCCTTGTTTATACATGGTAGCTGTGTTTGAGGGGGCTCATGGAATTTGGGGGGCTATAGACATGGTTTATTTGGAGTGAGTCAGTAAGAGTTATAGGTTGCTACACATTCTTTTCTGTTTTCCAACTAATAAAAATAAGAATAAGCCATACCTCAAGCTCCTGACTCCCAGACTAGGCCCCTTCTGAAACTGTCAGCCAGAAAAATCCTCTTCTCTCTGAAATTGCTTCTGTCAGCTCTTTTGCCATAGCAACAAGAGAAGTAAATAATATGCTAGCAGTCATGTTTTCATGTGCTAAACACTTAAAGCAGTTTTAATTGAAACAATATGCAAATCTAGCTTAATTTGTTATGCGAACAAGCAGGGCTAAACTGTCAACATTAAACTATTGTTTTTACTTTGTTCACGAAATGGGGCCATCTAATTCAGTGTTTCTTGGCCTTTGTTTTTGGAAGTACAGGAAGAATGTGTCTTTAAAAAAACAGAGAAACTGGGTGCTTTGGGCTTTATTTTGATTGTTTCCTCCTCTAAGCTATGATTTTCTCTCCTCTTTGAGGCCAAGCAAAATAGCAGCTCCTAAATGAAAGGAAAAACCATATCTTACAGGAGATTAGTTTAAACCCTGGAGTGTTATCTCCACTCTCTGCCATGTCTAAGGCTTGTGTTGATTATTTCGGAGGAGTCACTATCCCACTGACAAAATAAATATATCCAAAGCAACAGAAAAAAAATGCTAGGATTTTACCGTTGTAATGTTCCATAAGTGTGAACATCTTTAACTGTGGACCCTCAGGGATATAATACTGTGTCTTTAATTAAATTAATTAAAACAAAAATTATCTTTGCAAATGAAAAATCATTAGACTGAGAGATTTTATAAGACTGAGCAGAAAGCAAATGGAGTCCAGAAACAGACCTTAATAATTTATATTAAAATCAATAAAATTATATATATATATATATATATGTGTGTGTGTGTGTGTGTGTGTGTGTGTGTGTGTGTGTGTGTTTCTGTGTTCTCATAATTATAGATCAGCTTTAAACTTCTGAGAAATTTACATGTATAAATTGTGCCAAAACCTTACCTTCGCCTCCTCCCAATATACAGTTGCTTGCAGATCTTCCTTGCTAATCCTGTTGGCTTTAGGGCACCCTAACTCAAGAGGCATGACTATCTCCTCTTTTCTTCTATCTCTCTTCTCCCCAAAGCTCCCTATATTTGGAGCTTACCTGCTTTGTTCTTCTTTCTCTCTAAACCCAATAAAATGGGCCTCCAGCTCTAAAATACATTAAGTGATATTGGCACCTCAGTTAACTATTTGCTAAGTGACCTCATCACACATTCCTTTCTCTTTTGGTTTTTCCATTTGTGGAGAGCACTCAATATACACATTTCCATAGTATTTTGCTACTTATATTCTGCTAAACCTCTGGATTACAATTGGTCTTTCATAATACAACTTCCCTTTTTAAATACCAATTGCTCCAAGGAAAACTTGATCAAATAATAAATTCAGACAGCTTTTCTTGGAGCTTTTTTGAAGAGAAATCTTTTTCTGATTACGAGGCTCATACCAGGTATATGGGGCATAGGATTTCTGCCAGCCAATCTACAGTTATTTGAGAAAGTCCTATCTGTAGCTAAAAGAAATAATGTTTATGCATATTCAGGGAGAGAATCAAAAGATGTGGTCAAGTAAAGAAGATTCAAAGAAAACGTGAGAGCTTCAACTATTTTCAGAAGCCAAATAAAGTCTACTCAGTATTTTGTATGTTCGTGATATTCTGAATTTGCACCTTGTTTTTTCATATGCAAAATAGAATAAATGCTGTCAATCACACAGACTCATTAGGAATAAATGAGAGTGTGATAACCACAATGGAGGAGCCTTCCTTTCAGTGTGTTTCTTTAACTGCAGCTTACCTAACTAGGTTATATCTCTAGTTTTTAAAATGTTCCTTAGCCCTTCCAGGAAGATCTTTATTACTTGTTCAATGAGGACAGTACAATTGACTATAACTACAAATTCCAAATTATATCATGGAAGAAAATAAATCATACAGTTTATAAGGAAGAGTCTAGGACTAACGAAATATTATTTAAAGGAACAGCTGCAGTGTAATATGTTGCTTTGAAAGTATACTGTCTGGGCTGGAGAGATGGCCTAGCGGTTAAGAGCACCGACCGCTCTTACAGAGGACCCGGGTTCGATCCCCAGCACCCACATGGCGGCCGAGAACCGTCCGAAACTCCAATTCCAGGAGAACTCCAGTTCCAGGGGAATCCGACACCCTCTTCTGACTTCCACGGCATTGCACGACACGGGTGCACAAACCTGCATGCAGACAGTACATTCATACACATACAGAAATAAATNATGTGTTTATTTTCCCTCTTTAATGTGTATGAGTACTCAAGTTTTATCATCTGTCATGCAAACCATCAGTGGTAGTGATTTCCGACAGTTTGGTGCTGATTATTGAAGTTATTTTTCTTTTTCCTTCAATACTGACGAATAATTTGCTGAATACAATAATCTGAGTTGACAGTTACTGTGTTTCACATGCTGAAATACATCATTCCATGTCCTCTGGAATTTTAGATAGTTCTTTTTTTTATTATTTTATTTATTTCTGTAGTGTTGTTACTGTTGTTTTTTTTATGATTGATCTGTGCACCCGTGTCTTGTGCAAATGCCGTGAAGGTCAGAACGAGGGGTGTCGAGCATTCCCCTGGAACTGGAGTTCTCTTGGAACTGGCGTTTTCGAACGGTTCTCGGCCGGCCATTCTGCGTGCTGGGGATCGAACCGCGGTCCTCTGTAGAGCGGTCGGCGCTCTTGAAAACCTAAAACCGATCGGCCAGCTCTCCGTAAAATCGATGTAGTCGATCCACACTCTCAGCAGGGCCGATGGTTTCATTACAGGGGAAGGATGTTAGAATCAGGTTTGTAGTTACTTCAACTTTTCCCAGACATTCTTCATCTGCTCTGTGACTTCTCACCCCGATGTGTTTGGCCTCCTAAGAACACTGGCTTATCTGCATCTTCTACTTTGAAGGAATCAATGTGAAAGGACAAAGATGTGGGTCCTAATGCATCTTGGTAGATTATGGTTTGTCTTTTCACTCCCTAACTGCTTGTCGCGATAATTTTTTTTTAATTTAATTTTTATGATGCTTTGTGCATTTAGTACAAAGAAATCATTTTCAATTCAGATCAGGCATTTTTGTCCCTTTCCCTTCCCCCCCTCCCAACACCCCACCCCATCCCAGATCATGTATCGGCCCATAAACGGGTAGGGCATCGTTCTCTGTTCCTGTGTTTTTTTTCCTTTTTTATAGCTATAAGTCATAATCCATGAGTACAAGCATAATCCTTCGTGCAAAGCCCAATCTGCGGGCTGTTGTGCCCAAACGCCCACAGCAACCACCATCCAGTGGGGGTGACTGTTGTTTGTTTCAATCAAGTTGATCAAATGATGTCCAGACTACATCGCTGCTGTAGTTCCACATCATCATACCATTCACCCCAATCGGAGTCTTTACATTTTACCACGCCCCCCTCTTCTGCAGTTTGTTCCCTATGCTTAGAAAAGTGGCACAGGGGGATGAGAAGTAAAACAGTGCACTCTCTCTGGAGCTGTTGACGTGGACTCTGGGGTCCAGTTCTGGCTGTTTCCCTTTCATGGGCTGACAGTTTTGTCCAGGAGCCTGATAATTTTTTTATAAAATACAGAGAACTCAGAAGTGATCAGTTAATGTAAATTGTTTTATCATTTCCCAGAATAGCATATATTAAATAATCTGCAAAGTAAATGTCTTTCTATATTACTTATAACAATTCTTCCTCTGTTGTTGCAGCTGCTGTCGTCAATTCCATGTGTCCTAGAACTCACTATGCAAATCAGGCTGGCCTTGATCACAGAGGTCTACCTGCTTTTGCCTTCCATGTGCTGGTATCACAGACATGAGCCACAACGCCTGGGTACTCCTGCAGTTCTGATGCAGCATAAAATAAGCTATTTCTGTTTCTCACAGTTTCTAATCCTGGCATCTCTCTGCCTATGCGGTATTATTGCATTTACCTTGCCCACATCACCAATTTGTAAGCAGTCCTCTCGAATACAACCTTCCACCCTTCCGTCTATAGTTCCTTTTTGACAGTAATTACTTTCTGTGTTTTTTTAATTTTAGGCACAACAGCCTGTAGATTGGCTTTGCACGAAGGATGCTTGTACTCATGGATTATCACTTATAGCTAAAAAAGGAAAAAAAAAAAACAGAGAAAGATGCAAGACAGTTATGGCAGAATACATGATCTGGGATGGGGTGGGGGTGGGGGGGGAAGGGAAAGGGAAAAATGCCTGATCTGAATTGGAAAATGATGTACGAAATGCACAAAGCATCAATAAAAATTAAATTAAAAAAAATATCAGGACAAGCAGTTAGTGGAGTGAAAAGACAAACCATAATCTACCAAGATGCATTAGGACCCACATCTTTGTCCTTTCACATTGATTCCTTCAAAGTAGAAGATGCAGATAAGCCAGTGTTCTTAGGAGGCCAAACACATCGGGGTGAGAAGTCACAGAGCAGATGAAGAATGTCTGGGAAAAGTTGAAGTAACTACAAACCTGATTCTAAATACTTCCCCTGTAATTTGAAACCATAGACTGCTGAGAGTGTGGATAGACTACATAGATTTTTAAGGAGAGATGGCCGAGCGGTTAAGAGCGCCGACCGCTCTTACAGAGGACCTGGGTTCGATCCCCAGCACCCACATGGCAGCCGAGAACCGTCTGAAACTCCAGTTCCAGGAGAACTCCAGTTCCAGGGGAATCTGACACCCTCTTCTGACCTCTGCGGCATTGCACGACACGGGTGCACAGACCTACATGCAGACAGTACATTTATACACATACAGAAATAAAAAAAAAATAAAAAAAAAGAATCTCTAAAATTCCAGAGGACATGGAATGATGTATTTCAGCATGTGAAACACAGTAACTGTCAACTCAGATTATTGTATTCAGCAAATTATTCGTCAGTATTGAAGGAAAAAGAAAAATAATCTTTCAATAATAAACACAAACTGTAGGAAATCACTACCACTGAGGTTGCATGACAGATGATAACTTGAGGTAATCATACACATTAAAGAGGGAAATAAACACATCCATGTGGTCACAAGAAAGAATAGAATCCACTAGAACAATACATAAGCAAATTAATGTTAAGAAACTTCATCAACTACAAAAGCCCATGATGACAGAAATTAATATATAACATTCCACAGTTACTTTTAAAGTAACTTTGAAAGCAAGAGCCCCCTTTTATCCCTCAATAAAGAGTGTTAAGAATCCCCAAAAGCCTGAATTTACTAATCAAATTATATGGTTAGTGAATTGGCTTAATAAGCAAAAAAATAAATTAAAAAAATAAAAAAATAGGGACATGAAGTTAGGACTGTAGTGTTAGGCGGTACCTGCGGTATGTAGCAGAGGGGAAATTTTGGAAGGATATGATCATATTTCATTGTACACATGTACAAAATTCTCCATAAATAAATAATGTATATGAAATAAGAAAACAGCAACAATCAAACAAGACTCATAGAAAACTGTGAAAAGCAAACATATATTCAGGGCAAAGGACAGAAAACAAACATTCCAGAATAATAGAACTGGACAAAAAGCTGATGTAAGCATACTAATATTTGAGAAATTTAACTTCGTTATAAAATTAGTGAGAAGAGATAAAAGTCATTTCATTTTGGTTTAAGGAAATGATTCATCAAGAGGACACACCTAATATCTATTTTAGACATATATAAAGCAGACATCAGCACACTTAATCTTACAAAGTAAGCATTATTAGACATGTTAACACCAGATGTCTTCAACACAAGAGTAGTCTTCACCCTTCTCTGACAGTATCAGACCACACAAAATGAGATGGAAACATAAATAACAATGCAAAGAATCAATGAAACATAGTTTCTATTTACAAACATAAACAAGGGTGATAGTCCTGAATTAAATTAACGAAAAAAGAGACACAAAACACAAAATAATACAATTAATGATGCAATTAGATATATTGACATAGATACCAATGACCTTCAGATTATTTGGGCATAATTTGAAAATTTATATTCCAGTAAATTAAATAATCAAGAGAAGATGGCATAAATTTCTAGGTGCATATGACACACCAAAGTTAAAACAAGAAGAGCTAAATAAACATCTATAACAACCATTGAGATTGAAACAGTCTTTAAAAATCTCCCATCTGCAATACCTCAAGGTGAAATAGACACAATGTTGAATTTTATCAGACCTTTGAAGAATATCAGTTTTCTTTATTCGGTAAAATAGAAAGGGAAGGTATGCTGCCAAACTCATTTATGAAGCTAATATTAACTTGATACCAAAACCAGATAAACCAACAACAGAAAATTATAGGACGATCTCCCTGATGCACTGGGATGCAAAATTCTCTATAACATATTGGCAAACCAAATTCAACAGTCACTAACTCATTAGAAAGATCATTCACCATGATGAAGTTTTCTTCGTCGTAAGATGCCAATATTCTCCAATGTTTACAAATCAATAAAAGGGATGATCTATACATATAAAGACTCGAGGAGAAAAACATCTCATTATTATGATAGACACAGAAAATATCATAACAAAATCAACAATGCTCATGATAAAAACTCAGAAGAAGCCAAGAATGGAAAGCACAGTAGTACACAAAAAAACTTGTATAGTCAAAAGCAGAAGACTGAAGCTACACCCTTTTCTCTGGCCATGCTAAAACAATCAGTTATATGGACTTTAATGTATGTCCTTAACTCTGCAATTACTAGATGAAAACATTAGAAAAACACTTTAAGATATAAGCATTAGAAAGGGCTCCCTGAAAAGGCATCTAATAGGTCAGGACATAAAATCAAGAATTTAGAACTGAGACTGAATCAAAATAAAAATATTTTGCACAGCAAACCATTAATCAAATGAAGAAACTCCTTACAGAATGGAGAAAATTCCTTACTAGCTATATATCAGACAGAATGAATGTATAGGATATTTAAAAAACTCAAAATCTAAACATCTGGACACCACACAATTCAGTCTATATGTGAGAAAATAAAATTAACAGACTTTTTTCAATAAATAAAGTACATATGACCCCCAAATACATAAAATGGTCAATATTCTTACCTATGAGGGAAATACAAATGAAACTAACACTGAGGTTCAGTTTAACTGTAATGAGAATGGTTATCATTAAGAAAAAATACCAACAAATATTTATGAAGGTGAAGAGAAAAGGGAATCCCTCTCAACTGCTGTAAAAATGTACACTGGTGTAGTCACTATGGAAGTCAGTGTGGAGGACCCTCAAAAAATTAAAAATAGAACTACCATATCATATGACCTAGTTATATAACTCCTGGGTATATTATATATATATATATATATATATAATTATATGTATATGTATATATACATATATACATATATATAATATATGTATATATACATATACATACATATATATGTATATANTGCCAGCTGTGGCCTCAAGGTCACCAACAAGCACTGTGAAATGCTCCGTGTGTGCTGTTAAAGGGTCAATTTTCTTTTTTTTTTTTTAATTTTCATTTTTTATTGATGCTTTGTGTATTTCATACATCATTTTCCAATTCAGTTCAGGCATATTTCCCCTTCCCTTCCCCCCACTCCACCCCACCCCATCCCAGATCATGCATTCTGCCATAACTGTCCTGCATCTTTCTCTCAGTTTTTTTTTCCATTTTTTAGCAATAAGTGATATTATATGAGTACAAGCATCCTTCATGTAAAACCAATTTGCAAGCAGTTGTGTCCAAACCCACACAGCCCCTTGGTCCCACCATCCAGCGTCGGGGTGGGGGGGGGGCTTGTTTGTTCAATCAAGTTGATCAAATGAGAGTCTAGGCTATATTGCTGTAGTTTCACCATTCACCCCAATCATACATTGGTGTGCCATTGGTTCTCTATATGGAGTAAGATGTTTGTTCACATCTCCCCATAAATAATGTGACACAACACCATCAACAAATGAACAGAAAAAGAAAACGTGGTGTATATACATGGGGGCTTTTCTTTAACCATAATGAAAAATGGATCATCTGGGCTGGAGAGATGGCCTAGCGGTTAAGAGCACCGACTGCTCTTGCAGAGGAGTCAGGTTCAATCCCCAGCACCCACATGGCGGCTGAGAACCCTCTGTAGCTCCAATTCCAGGAGAACTCCAGTTCCCGGGGAATCCGACACCCTCTTCTGACCTCCGCGGCATTGCACAACACGGGTGCACAAACATACATGCAGACAGTACATTCATACACACAAATAAATAAATAAAATAAAATAAATATTAAAAAAAGAAAAATGGATCATCATTTGTAGGAGTATGGATGCAACTATAATATAGAGCAAAGACTCAGAAAGAAAATATTGCATAGTTC
Source organism: Rhizomys pruinosus (assembly GCA_009823505.1). Classification (NCBI taxonomy): domain Eukaryota; kingdom Metazoa; phylum Chordata; class Mammalia; order Rodentia; family Spalacidae; genus Rhizomys; species Rhizomys pruinosus. The sequence continues at coordinate 1,424,681 of VZQC01003749.1, read as the reverse complement.
CCATCATGTGGATTGTAGATTTTACATAGACATATGGAATAATGTGTATACATATATATGAAAGAAAATAGACTGTCAAGTGGAAGTAATGGTAATATCAAGAGTAATAACGGTGGGGGATGTGTTACAAATATGGTAAAATTACATGGCATGCTTGTAGAAACGTGTTTTTATAAAACCTATTGCTATACAATGAATAGATGTCAATAAAATCTTCATATAAGAAATTAAACCCATTCCTCAGTTCAAAATCAAAACTATAGTTCTGCTAATATATTTTTGTCTCATTAATTTAGTTATTCTGGACATTTATACAAATAAAATCATAAAATGTGTGATTTTTGACTGCCTTTTTTAACTTACCATATTGTTTTCAATCTCCATCCATGTTGTATGTATGAGGAATCCATTCCTTTATATTGCAGAACAAGTCATTTACCTGATGTTATTTCAGCAATCTGGTGATGAACATTTCAGGCAATTCATTTTTTTTTTCCTTTTTTGAATAGCTCTGCTTTTAACAATCATTTCCATGTGTTCTTGTGGACAGACACCATCACTTCTCAGGGTTATGGACTCATATAACTGCTGCACTAAATGGTAACTCTGATTTTCTGGTGAAGTAAATTCCAGGTAGTTTATTTATTTATTTATTTATTTATTTATTTATTTATTTATTTATTTATTTTAGCATATGCACCACTTTTTATTCCAACTGACAAAAGGACAAGTTTTTTTTTTATTTCTCTACATCTTTGATATTGCTTTTGATATTATTATATTATCCATCCTAGTTGGTGTGAAGTATGTCACAGTGGTTTGATTATATTTCTCTAATGATTCATAGATTTTTAACCTTTATTTTTATTCTTAAAATTTTTGGATCACAAAAAATTAATACCATGTTTTTGCATATAGGACTTAATAACTGTTAGAACTTCGTGGGAAATTTAAGCCTTTATAGTTACAAAATGACCCATTTTTTTTCTTTTTAATGCTATTTGGAGTAAACTCAGTATGTGTGTTTTAGAATAGTGGAATTTGTTTATTCTTGGTTGCATTTCAAAACTAACTCTTTAGAGAATTAGAAAATTCTCTGCCTGAACTGAGTTTAAATATTTTCTTTCCATAAGTGAATTTAGCCCAATTATTTCCTGAAATGATTGGCAAATGTGGGCTTACTATTGTCAAGAATCTGTTTTCTCTGTTCTCTTGCATTTAATATATTTTCTTTGCATCTTACATGTTTCTTATGCAGCTTTGGAAGGATTTCATTTTAATCTCAGAGTTTTTAAATCATTCACAACACAACCTGTATTAGATCATATTCATTGCTTATGATGGAGAATGGTAGATTGGCACATTTTATTCTCCAATTTTTCCCAATACCCCCTACTACACAACTGGTAGTTGATTATTTTGTTATATA
>VZQC01003749.1:1401661-1411676 GCA_009823505.1 Rhizomys pruinosus | reverse complement strand
GAAGGGAAGGGGAGATATGCCTGAACTGAATTGGAAAATGATGTATGAAATGCACAAAGCATCAATAAAAAAATGTTAAAAAAAATAAAAAAAATTTAAAAAAAAAGAAAAATATAAGATGATCTTGGAATATCATATAATCTAAAAGAGAAAGTTCTCAGTGTGAGATAATCATGCCAGAAGGACACAGAATCCAGTTTAAAGAGTTCCAGTTTTCTATATCTTGTAAACCTGCACTGATAGGCAAAATAATAGTTTATAATCAGGAGTCTATAGGTTTATGCTGATAAAAATAAAAGAGTAAAAGAAGACTAAATGACTCCTCTATTGTAGAATGCAAACTCATTTTAAATACTTTATAATAATGACAAAACTATTATTCTAATGTAGTAGTAGAGAGACCTAGCAGAGAGAATTTTAATCAAGTATCCTAGGCTTCTTTAGTGTTGGGGTCACCTTTGTGCATTACCACACCCACCCAAAAAGAGATTTTTCCAAAGTTACTAGGTTGCAGCTTTATTAGAAAGATTGAAGAAAGGTTTCAGACAACAGAGAATGAAGAGATTTGACAAATAAGTATCATATGTTATTAGAGATTTTCTTCTGGAAACAAAAACTTTCATTTGTTGATATTTTTTTTGTCTTTTTTGAGACAGGGTCTCCCTTTAGTCCCAGCTGGCCTGGGGCTCACTTTGTAGACTAGGCGGGCCTTGATCTCACAGAGATCCACCTGCCTCTGCCTCCCAAGTGATTTTTCCATAAGTCATACATCATTTCTCAATCCAATCTAGAGTCGCTTCCCTTTCCATGTCTCCCCACCCCACCCGAGTCCCTGAACTCTGCAATACATGTCCTGCATCTTTTTCTGAGTATTTCCAGAGGTTTTTTTTCAGTTGTTTTGTTGTTGTTCTCTCCAACTTGTATTGCTAAAGTATATATACATATATATAGTTATATATACATATACATAAGTATATACATACATACATACACATATCACTTGAATTGGATGATTTATTTTCCTAAAAGATGTCATGTTTTCCTTAAGGCAGTGCTCGAAGTAAAAGGGGTCAATGGATTATATAGTAACATTTTTTTAAATTTTTTTTTAATTTTATTTATTTCTGTATGTGTATGAATGTACTGTCCGCATGTAGGTCTGTGCACCCGTGTCATGCAATGCCGCGGAGGTCAGGAGAGGGTCTCGGATTCCCCTGGAACTGGAGTTCTCCTGGAATTGGAGTTTCAGACGGTTCTCGGCCGCCATGTGGGTGCTGGGGATCGAACCTGGGTCCTCTGCAAGAGCGGTCAGTGCTCTTAACCGCTAGGCCATCTCTCCAGCCCTATATAGTAACATTTTAAAAATAATGAATACTGTGTTTTCTTAGAGCAGTGTATTTGTTCTTTAGCAAATGCTTGTCAAAATGATAAGTAGAAATGAACCTTTTGTCTGTAACTCTCCTATGGTTCAAAAAAAAAGATAATACAATTGTACATAGTTGCATATGCACAAATAATGCAAATTATGATGTAGAGAGAAACATAAACAAGTGTGGGAACATGATAGCAGCTATTTCGCCCAGGGGAAATTCATACAGGAATTTTTTATATTCTTATGAATTTATTATGAACTTAAAATTATTTTAACAAGTTATAAAGGAATGACTCTTAAGAATTAATGTGTGACAATAACTTTACACTTTGAAATTGACTGTCATGTTAATTTTCTTATCTGAGTCTTTCTGTGAGGAGACATTTTTGGTTACTTTTTACAAATAAAGAAAAATAAAGAAATTGGGATTCAGAGATGCTCGATTGTGGGAAGATCCAGTTTGAATTAGGGGCTAATTCTCAGTTAGTATCTCTCAGGGCACACTGTGGGAGTCATGGGATTCCCCTGACCTTGCTCGAAGAGGGAGCAATGTGGCCCAGGGACTTGTTGCTAGGCAGAGCAGCAGTATACAGTGGTGTGAATCTGGGGGTCTGTGATTGGTTCTGGGAGGTGATGTCATTTTGCTTATAAAAGTGACTTGCGGCAGGCAATAAATCGAATTCTCCATTACCATCATTAGACGGAATTCCCAGTCTATTATTTTGCATATATACAGGCCAAAGCAGGTCTGGATTTTGAGTGCCAGTGGCTAGTGGGTTGGATGGGAGTCTATCAGACAACTAACCTGGTAAGTTAGTGTAAGGTTGGACAGTAATGTGGGGTTGGAAGGAGACCAATCAGTTGACCAACCTGTGGCTAATGAGTTGGTCCGGGGGTCTAATTGGACCACCAACCTGGTAAGTAAGTGAGGGGTTAGACAGAGACCAATCAGGTCACAAACCTATGGAATGAATTGTGAGTGGGTGTAGGCTGAAGATAAGCCATTAACCCTCAGCCTGGAATTTCTGTCTAGAGACCAACAGTCTTTGGGCAGGTGGGAAAGCATGGCCACATGAGAAGTGTTCCACTTCCCAAGCTAAGGACCTGGGTTGGAAGTACCTCTCAGGTTGGGTTACAACCTCTGAGCTGGTAGAATATGATAGAAAACTGGGACAATACCATGTGTACAATTGGCATTACCCAAAATCCTGTGTTCTTCTTTTTCAATTTTGTGTCATTTTAAGATAATGTCTTAAGGGGCTGAAGAGATGGTTCATTGGTTAAAAGCAATGGCTTTTCTTGCAGAAGATCAGGGTTTGAATCCTAGCAGCCACATGGTGGCTAACAACCAGTTGCAGGATGTATGATGTCCTCTTCTTTTCTGCATGGGCTCTGCATGACTTAGGTGCATTTACATACACCCAGGCATAACTCATACATATAAAATAAAATTAAATAACTAAAAATAAAGATAAAGATATTGTCTTAGGTTCATTTTGTACATGGTGTTTATCTCCTCTGGCAGTTCCCATCCTCATCTATCATGTCTTTTATTAGTGGACTGCTCTGTACATACTTCTATCATTATCTAGCATTTGTCATTGTCCTATCTATGAATTATGTGATTATACTCCCACTGTCCACAGGGTTGTACTGGCAAGAAACAGTAGGAGACTTGAAAAAAAATGTATGAGGATTCTTTTTCTACAGCACACACATCATTTCATTCAAGAAGTGTATTAATTCTGATAACTAAATTTCTGTGCTGTAATAAATAGTCAATAATGTATAGGAGAAATCAAAAGACTTAACAGAAGTTAGTAGGGAAGCTCATAGTATTGGAACAGAAAGGATGCTGGTATTCAGATAAGGTCAGACAAGGGAAGCCCTCAGGTCTGAGAGATGATCCTAGATCTTCTGTCCACTCCCGATGTAACATGAATGTCCCATACTGTGCTGAACAAAGTCCATTACAAGTTGGCATTTGTGCCATATTCACGTAGGGGTGCTTGTTTTAATTCCAGAAATGGATAACTGGAAGCAGGAGGATCAGGAGTTCAAGAAATACTTGGCTACCTGATAAAATCTAGGCTATCTTGGGCTACATTAGTCCTTGCTTTGAAAAACAAAATGAACAAAAACAAACATATTTCCTCCCTAAAAATCTTATGATTTGATCAACATGGTATAGATCTGTAATGCTAGTACTCAGAAGTCTAAAAAATAGTATCATAAGTTTCAAGTCACATGGGGATACTTAGCAAAACTGTGTAAAAAATCAACAAAATGACAAATTAAATAATAAGCCCTCCAAATTACATCTGTTTATGACTGATCATTATGCGATCAACAGATAATTGGGCTGACAATAAGCAAAATTGGAGTTATAATTTAGAGCATTTTTCCATTTATTCAGGAATAAACACTTTTTAATTTTAAGTTTTGTAGACAAATGTATAGGTACTAGATTAAATAAGGGAGGTCAAATAACAGCACAATAAAATTTAAATGCTGGCATTAATACAGACACTACAATTCCAGCACATCACAATATTTCAGTTAACAATAATATGCAATTGGCACACAATACCTTCTAGTTTTCCAATGCATTTGGTCTTCAGGGTATCTCTATGATATACATCTATTACTGCACAAATGTATTCTTATGGCAATGAGGGTCAAAAGAATTAAATGAATTGCCCAATCCATGGAGTTAATGAGCAATAGGATTCACATTTGAATTAATATTTAAAAATCCATTCTGAATATTAGTGAATATGTATACTTAGATTATATAACAAGGTACACAGTGCCAGACAGGAGAAACCTCCCCTCCAGTCGTTGGTCAGAGTAGCCCAAGAGACTCCCAAAATAACAGGCTAATTGTCACAACCCTTGATCACCTCTGAGAACTTGAACATTAGAACTACTGCTGAAACCAGGACATACTTAAGTCACAAGACTTAGAATAATGGAGCTGAAACTGACCTGGAAGCCTTCTCCCTGAAGACTAGCTCTCAAATTGTAGAGGATACTTGGCAAGCTAGTAAGGGAGGACATCAGTCATCTGTCCAGCCTAGATCTAAAGCCTAATAACTACAATTACTGGTATAACAAACTACTTCTATTGGTGAAGTAGTGGCACTGTTATGTAGGGGGTAACCAACACCTACCTAATTGGAATTAAAGTCCTCTAAATCAGAGAGAACTCTTGGGTGGCACTTTAAATATAACCAAATACACATGAGTGGAGAGGTCATAGATCCTAGAGAAAATCCTATCTCTGTTGTATCTCTAGACAAATGAAATTTCTTACTAATGATAAATATAGATCATTATATTTACGGACAATGCTTGTAAATTGCAGATTATGCCTGTCACCATTAATCAAAGAAGCTTCTTTTTGCAACATATGGATTCTATTACAGATATGCACAATTGGTCACACACAGATCATATGTCTGAGAGATGCCCATGTGGGTTGGCCACTGAGATTTGTGGGCGGGGCCCACTTAATCCCAGGACAACCCATGTGGGAAACACGTGCAGGATGGCACATCACGTGGATGCATGTTGAGGTCCAAATGCAGAGAGAGATTTTATTGCAAAATGTCTGGTTATATAGCGAACGTGACTCAATTCTCATGGCCGTATCCTAAACCTTTTAGTCACTATATCCCACCCCATGGGTGTGGCCAGGGAGGTCGCATTGGTTTAGAATGCTACCCATCTTAACAAAGTTTTCCCACATGCCCAACCCTAAGTAACACATCTATAGTGGAATCTTTATACTTAAGGCTCATGGAACATGGTAGAACAGGGGCAGAGAGAATACTAATACATCCCTCAACTCTTACCAGTGAAGCTTCTTCATATATCTGTGTGATGCACACAGAAGGCTACAAGTGGCAAAGTTTTAGAGAATAGTAGACTGCAGAGTGTGTGTACCTGGATGAGACTCTGATATTGAAACTTACCCACAGCCCACCCAGGCACCACTGTGGGAGAGGGGGCAGAAATATTGAAAGAACCAGAGTTTGTGTATGAACATAAGGAAATAGGCTTTCAGGCCACTGGGAGCTTGTTCATACGAAAATGCAACAATGGTAACAGCATGTACATGACACATGCTGATTCAATCAGACAAATGCCCAGCATAGAAAGTGAAATGGGAGCAAGCCCCAACCCTAGCCAAGTAACTGTTGGAAAAAGATTGCTGTGGGGTGAAAAAATAGATCTATAAAAGAGTGACTCTACATAGGCTGACTAAACTCTAGTGAATGAACTTGCACTGGGGGGGACACCTGGATAGAAATGTTTGATAGGACTTAGCATATATTACAGAATACCTGAAACCTTGTGGGGCAGACTATGGCTGGTGGTGAGGGGCTGAGGGAGTCTAAACTTGATTAAGATATATTACTTGATATTGAGACCACACATGCAAATGTACAGATGGTTACTGGAATACCAGAGAGTGTTACCAAAGGCCACTAAACCAATAAAGCAAATATGGGTCTCCTTGAGTCAAGAAAGACTCCTCCGTCAGCACCAGCTACACCTCACCTGCCTGGAAACACTGTGCAGCAGAGGCAGCCATATGCCTGTATATCCCAAATCTAATTGGCTATTGGCTCTCTCCTTGGAGGAATAACCCACGACTGACACCACAAGCTTACATCCTCTAATGGTCAGGAGATGTTATAAGCCACAGTAAGACCCTATCATATTTAACAGAAAAAAATGTAATTCATGGATTAACATACCATCCAAACATCTGTGTCTATATCAAAGTAACCTACCATATCAATTAGTACTGTTTAAATACCTATATATCTAATTGCTTGTGCTTCATTACTAGGATAGAAAGGTTATTCCTGGACAAACTGTCAGCCCATGAAAGGAAACAGCCAGAATTGAGCAGAGTCCAAGACAACAGCTCCAGAGAAAGTAGACTGGTTTGCTTCTCATCCACCTGAGCCCCTTTTCTAATCCTAGGGAACAATCTGCGGAAGAGGGGGCGTGGTAGAATGTAAGGGCTGCGATTGGGGTGAATGGTGAAACTACAGCAATATAGCCTGGACACTCATTTGATTAACTTGATTGAACATACAAGCCCCCCCTGCTGGATGGTGGGACCAAGGGGCTGTGTGGTTTGGGCACAACTGCTTGCAAAATATCGGTTTTTACCATGACACATGCTGGATGCTTGTACTCATAATATCACTTATTGCTAAAAATGAAAAAAAAAAACTGACAGAAAGATGCAGGACAGTTGTAGAATGCATGATCTGGGATGGGGTGGGGTGGCGCTGGGGGGAAGGGTAGGAGAAGAATATGCCTTGAACTGAATTGGAAAATAATGTATGAAATACACAAAGCATCAATAAATAAAAAAAGATTTAGAAGCTTAAGTTTTAAAATTGAAAACTTTTCTGGATTGTATCAAAATGTATTTTTTTAATGGACAGTATACATATACAAGAATGTATTAAAGAAATTGGTAGAGTATTTTGTAAAGGAAAGTATATGTATTTTTAAATCAAGCTGGAGGACATTTGATAGCCCATTTACTAAAAGCCTTGGATGTATCAAGGGAACATGCGAGACCTGCTAAAGTGTTTTCCAGCTCACCACCCCACAAATCCTCAAATGCCAGGAAAAGGCAGCAAGCAGCAAAGGAAATTTAATAATTGCTGTGTTTTAAATTTTATGCTCATTTATAATATACAGATATGTCTTTTATGAACTTAGTTTATTTGAAACAGTTTATTCTTAATAAAACCTACTGACTTTTGCCGGGTGTGATGGCTGTCAGGTGGTGCTCGCCTTTAATCCTAGCACTTGGGAGGCAGAGGCAGGTGGATCTTTGTGAGTTCAAGGCCAGCCTGGTCTACAGAGTGAGTTCCAGGACAGCTGGGGCTACAGGGAGACCCTGTCTTGAAAAGATCCCCCCCCAAAGAAACAAAACCTACTGACTTTTTCAAAGTACAGAAAAAAAGATATATTACATGAAATGCACAAAACTCAATAAAATATTAAAAACAATAAAAACATTCATAATGCTTTCTTGAAATGAACTTCAGGTGCTTTACACAGGGAAATATTTTCTCTGGTTTGGTGTACAGTAACCAGAAATGAGTGTAGGGAAGACCTAGGTTATTCTATTTTTGGAATTATCTGTGAAAAAAGGAAGGCAAAGCAAATATTTCAGGAGTGATTAGTTTAGAAAATTCTCATGGGGTTTGGTGACAGAGGGTCTTTTTAGTTGTCTGTTGCCTGCTCTTATTTGGTATACCAAAGAAGAAATATTTTCATGGTGTGTAACTGATAAAAAATAAATAAGTTGATTTGGCCCTGAGAATTGAGTCATGATGGATATTTAAGCAGACATGTTGGAATAAAATCTCTCTCTGCATTTGAACCTCAAAAAAAAATAAGGTGCTGGGCATGGTGGTGCACACCTTTAATCCCAGTACTTGAGAAGCAAAGGCAGGTGGATCTCTGTGAGTTCAAGGCCAGCGAGGTCTACATAGTGAGTTCCAGGACAGCTGGGGCTACAGGGAGACCCTGTCTCAAAAACAGCAACAACAAAAAAGAAATAATTTAAGAATATGAGGTCTGGATGACAAAGGAGAGGTAATAAAATTTACTTTTAGACTGACCCTATAATTAATAAGTGTCAAATAACTAAATACAGAATATGACAAAATACCACAATATGTAAATTTTAGGAATCATACAAGTTCCTTTGATAGGGCATTTATTTCTTCTATTTATGAATATTTCTAGTCTAGACTTCCATGTAACAAATCAACCCAAATTGCTGTGGCTTATGGCAACTGCCACTTTATTTTCACATGACTCTGTGGATTAATAATGCATTCAGGATTCACCAGAATGGAATTATTATTTTTTTTGTTTTGTTTTGTTCCCTGTATAGCCAGAAAGAGTCCTTCCTTCAGCCACATTCACCTGCTGAGCTGGAAAGTCCAAGAAAGGAATAGTTTTCTGCCTTGCTGCTCCTGTGCATGGCTTCTGTTTCTCTGTGTGGCTTCCTTGGACTCCTTCACCAAGACCTATTCTTAGACTTCTGTCCTATAGGGTGGCTGACTCCGGATAAGTAGCACAAGTGGAGGAGGCAGAAATCTTATGTCAGTGAGAACCTTGGTCCATGAATCTTATGCTTACTTCATTACATTTTACTTGCCAAATCAAATCACAGGACAGGAACAATTGCTTTTACTCTGTGTTGACTAACTAAAATGTTATGGTTATTTTCAGTTCACTTTGTCCTTTGGAAAAATGATGGTACTTTAAAATAAGTAGCCACTTTGAAAGAGAAATACTTTTACACAAAATACTGCTGACCACACCCTTAACATCTGTAGGAAGAGATTTAACATTTTGCCACTTTGACTAAATTATATTAAAATGCAAAAAGTTAATCAAATACAAAAACTCTTCTGTAATGAATGTGACTAATTATGTTAAAATAATTTAGCAAGATAGTGTTAGTTCACTTAATATAATATCCTCCAGCTCCATCCATTTACCTGCAAAGTTCATGATATCATCTTTCTTTATTGCTGCATAGAACTCCATTGTGTACATGTAGCACATTTTTTCTATCCACTCGTCAGTGGAGGGGCATTTGGGTTGGTTCCAGCTTTTTGCTATTGTGAACAGAGTTGCAATAAATATAGCTGTGCATGTATTTCTGCAGTAAGATGAGTTTTGTGGGTATATACCTAGGAGTGGTATGACTGGGTCAAATGGCAAGCTCATTTTGAGTCTTCCAAGGGTTCTCCACACTGCTTTCCATAGTGGCTGTACAAGTTTACATTCCCACCAGCAATGGATGAGTGTTCCCCTTTCCCCACAACCTCTCCAGCACTTGGTATCGATTGTTTTCTTGATCCTGGCCAGTCTTTATCAGAGTGAGGTGATATCTTTGAGTGGCCTTAATTTGCAATTCCTTAATTATTAACTACATTGAAAGCTTTTAAGATGGTTTCTCAGCCATCTCTAGTTCCTCCCTTGTGAAGCCTCCATTCAGCTTTTTACTCCATCTTTTGAGTGATTCATCTTGTTTTTTTTTCTTTGTTTTTTGAGTAGTTTGGTATACTCTGGAATTAATGCTTTTTTCAACACTCTATCTTCAGTAAAGGTTTCCTCCACTCAGTGGGTTTTCTCTTTTAACGCTTCCTTTATTGTTCTTTTGATGTACAGAAGCTTTTGACTTTAATGTGTTCCCATTTAATGTCAAATCTTACTTTCTTGTGCAGGCTGCTGTCTCGAATTTAGGAAGTCCTTGTTCCTACACCTATGTCTTGTAAGTCTGCTGCAAGTTTTCTTCTATTACCTCCAGAGTTTTGGGTTTCACGTCGAGGTATTTAAATCCATCTGGAATTTGACTTTTGTTCAGGGCAAGAGTAGGGGGTTTAATTTCATTTCTTCTACAAGTGGTGAAGTCCAGTTTTTTCCAGCATACACTTGATGAAGTTGCTGTCTTTCTCCATTGTGTATTCTTGGCCCGTTTATCAAATAGAGGTGGCTGACGTTTGTATGTGCTCAGGTTGGGATCTTAGTTTTATTCCATTGGGTCAACTGGTCTGTTTGTGCCAGTACCAAGCTGTTTTT
>VZQC01003749.1:1368049-1397871 GCA_009823505.1 Rhizomys pruinosus | reverse complement strand
ATATTGGTCTCCCTGAGACAAGCAAGACTCCTCCGTCAGTATCAGCTACACCTCAACAGCCTGGAGATACTGTGCAACAGTGGCAGCCAAGTGTCTATATATATCCTAAATCTAATTGGCTATTAGCTCTCTCCTTGGAGGAATAACTCAAAGTGGATGGTACAAGCTTATGTCCTCTAGTGGTTAGGAGATGTTATAAGCCACAATAAGAACTTGTCACCCTTTATAGAGAAACCACAGTTTGTGGATTAGCATACCATCCAAGCATCTGTGTCTACGCTCACAATTTAGCTTGACATAATAATTAGTACTGCTTAAATGACTGTACATCCAATTGCTTGTGCTTTGTTAGTATGACTAAAAAGGTATCACTGGAAAGCTGTCAAATCATGAAGGGAAGCAACCTGAACAGACTAGAGTCCAAAATGACAACTCCAAAGAATGTAGACTGTTTACTTCTCACCCACGTGTGCCCCTTTCCCAAATCCCAGGGAACAAACTGGGGAAGAGGAAGCATGGTAGAATGTAAGGGCTGTGGAGAGATAGGGGTGAATCATGAGACTATAGGAATATAGTCTGGACTCCTAATTGATCAACATGCCTGTGCATACAAGCTTCTCCAACTGGACTATGGGAACCTTGGGCTGTTCAAAATTTGGACATAGATACTTGCAAAATGCACCAATTACCTAATTGTATGACAAACTGAGTAACATCAATGTTATCTGCAAACAACTGTGTCATTATATTGTAGAATCCCTTAAAAATAAACAAAAAAAATAATTTAGCAAGAGAAAAAATCACAGCAATGATCTTAGTGGAATATGGTAGAGGTAGTAAATCCTACTGTAAAATATAAAATATATACATGAAGAACGCAAATTAGTCAGTATAAGGAACAAATTCATAGAAGCTATAATTCGGTTATAGAAATCTAATTTTCCAGGGACTGTGAGTTTATTTGACACCACACTTTATCTGTACCCTCTAAGAAACTGAAAATAGTTACATTTCCTTACTTCTGAAAGAGGGGATGTTTCTGAGAATATTAGAAGACAGTGAGGATAGGGTAAATGAGGGAAGTGTAGAGGGAAGGAATCAGGAAAAAGGATAAAAGTGGAAGGAGAGAGATATACTCAGATTTTGGAATTTCGGCAGTTTTACTAATCTATATTTAATTGATAAAATGAAATGTTTATACTGATTCATTTTAACAAAATTATTTACAATGATTCCATTCATCTATATGATTATTAGTTTAGTCTTTTAAATTGACAAACAAAAATGATTTCTGGGTACATTGGTAAACTGGAGAAGATGAAAGACAAGAGAGAGGCAGGACACTTCCTCATGCTTCTCTTCAGGCCAGAGGTCTTTGAAGCCTTCCAGATTTAGTTCCTACAAAAAACAATCCAGTCTTTGGTATTCCTGGTATGAAGTTGACAGAGGTTTGGCTGTGCAGAGTGGTTTAGACCTTTGTGTCCTCATTTGTTTGTCTTGCAAATATCTTCTCCTAACCACGTTCTTCAAGCTCTCTTCTGACCTCCACATGTGCTGTGAGAACCCTCCTGCCTGCCACACATATAAATTGTAAATATACAAATATCATCTCTGAAGCTACTTTTGCTCCTGGATGCATATGGTGCACATTTTAATACTATGCAATCTATAGGTGGCTTTCCTTTGCCAAGGAATCAAAACATATTTTTCCACATTTATTTCAAGGGAATTTGACTCTCTGGCTGCTAGGTATGTGACAAAGTAGGTATTAGAGACTGGAAAGGATAAATCCCAGGAAGCACCTTGATCTTTCCCTTGCCTTAGGCCTGTCTTCTTGCCCTATGATGGGGTCCAAACAACCCTTAGGGCGTTCTAACCAGAGCTGCCCTAAAGAAATCAGTGAATCTGAGAGAATTCATAAGGATTTTCCCCTGACACCTTCACTTAGGTCAAAAACAACCTTCACAGGTCACTTGAGATGGAGCAAGAGAATGAGGAAGGCTACCTGCAGCTTCAGTAGAGTGAAAGGCAAAAGAAAGTTGATAGTCTTTGGCACTGGTGCAAGAGCCTTATCATAAACGACTCTGCTTTTAACAGGAGTATTTGTTTCTATGTATTCTGTCCATGGACACTACTCACTTATTTCCAAATCTGCTTCTTCTGTGATCCATCCCCAAACTACCTACTACATGTTTACTTCTGACTAGGCCATTTCTTATCTTCCAAGATCAAAGCACTCCCTCAGAGGGATTACTGACTTTTTTTCTCATCTGATTTCTTTCTCCCAACTAATTTCAGCACCTGGTTGTAGAAGCAGGACCAGGGTAGTATCTATCTAACTGTATCTAGTTTCTTAAGGGACTTGTTTGGTCCCATGGGCTCACAGAAATCCATAATTTATTAATTGTTCAGTGGAACAACATATAAATTACAGTGAGAAAGGTTGGAATCCACCAGAATGTCTCCACCAACTGATGGCTTTCTTAGTTTTAGGTAAGTATTAAACTGTGGGGTCTCAGCTTCCAGTACTTCTAAAATGGGTATGAATGCCAGCCCATGCCATGTATTTGGCTCAGTGCTCACTGCAGGAAAGCTGTGCTTCCAGGATCAGAACCTGAGATACATATTCCTGCATTTGGAAAGGCAGAGAGGGACGTCACCTCTGATCTAGCCAATCCTACCCTCCATTCTGAACTCTGAGTGGCTATGATGGCCAGAGATTTCTAATACTACCATTCCCTCTCTTTTGCTCCATCCACTACACATTTATCAAAAAATTATTAAGCACTGTCAGAATTTGATGATAAAGGTGTAAATAAGAAAGGATCTCTAGTTTGCAGTATCAGTAATGAAATCCCTCATGTGAAGCAGGCCTTATAGTCAATTAGAAAACAAGGTTGGATAGCCTACAACCTTCATGGCACTACTGGCCCAGGGGTCACAACTGTCCAGCAGGTTGATGCTGTAGTGTGCTGGGAGCAGTTCTGGGTAAGGCCATTGCTATATTTTGTCTCCCAGCATCATGCATAGCATTTTCTGGCACTATTAAGCCAGCATAGAGAAAGTTTCTTGGTAAAGTTGAGGTTGATTTCTTGAGTCCTCCAACCAGAGTGGGTGGTGTCTTCAGCAACAGGATCTTCCATCAGAGTTATGGCAGGCAATCAAGAGAAGGCGTATCCTGTGTTGTTTTGGGTGCTTCTGGGGCCTCCCTGACTAATACCTAGAAGCGAGATGTTCCTGCTTGGCATTTAATAACTCATGTCCTCTGAGAATAGCATTGTCCACCCATTCAGGGTGTGAAAACTCCCATTTTTTTTTCATTTTTTACATTAAGTTTATAAAGTAGTAATTTCTTCATGTATCCTTAGTTTTTAAATATTTTTTAAATTTTATTTTTGTGTGTATGAATGTACTGTCTGCATGTGGGTTTGTGCACCCGTGTCATGCAAGGCCACTGAGGTCAGAAGAGGGCGTTGGATTCCCCCTGGAACTGTAGTTAAAGACGGTTCTCAGCTGCCATGTGGGTGCTGGGGATCAAACCCAGGTCCTCTGCAAGAGCAGTTGGCGCTTTTAACCGCTAGTCCATCTCTCCAGCCCCGATGTATCCTTAGTTTTAGCTAACCCATGCCCTATTTTTCTCCAATGTCACATCTGCGGTAAATCTTTTAACATGTAGTATTTTAAGGAGCTTCTTTTCCAGTGAGACAGTTCATAGCACAAACAACAATAAAGACTTACATTCCCTTCTACTGTTTCTTTGTGCTTTATTACTTTTTCCCCAGTATGTGCCTTTCCTCTCTCTATATATATATTTGTGTTATAGAATACAGCTTTGGCTTTATTCTCTTTCTCCTATTTCCATTGATGAACATTCACTTCTGTTGTAAAAGACTAAATAGGACTCCTTTCAAATATCCATTTTACAATCTTTATTTCATCAGTCATCATCTTGCAATGGAAGTACTGATTAATAATCAGAAATATAACGAAATATACCTAGCAATTTGGAGCATACCCAGATGACTTGGGAAGCCACTGTTTTTACTTTTGATCTTACCACCTGTACCTCAAAATCCTTTTATTTGCCAGACATTTGTGGAGTCCTCCCTCTGGGCCAGGCATGCTTGCAGAGACTAGGGATAGTGCAACTGACAAAGCAAAGCTGTTTTATTTCATTGACTTACATTTGAGTGTGAAGGCAGTTGATGACGGTGACAAATAGTATGATGAACACTATAGATACATGACATAACCAAGAGACTAGAAATTGCTGGCAGAGTAGTGAATTCATTTATAAATGAGATGGTTAGAAAAGTCCTTTCTCAAAGCAGTGGAAAAAGGAGTTATGCAGGTAAATGGAGAAAGAGCATTGAAGGCAGATTGGATAGAAGGGACAGAGTCTCTGAGGCCAGACATACTTGGTAGGTGTGAGATTCAACAGGGAGGACAATGCCATTTGTTAACACAGGCCATGGATTGTGTATCATAGCCTAGATTTTGCCTTTTATTTAGAGAGAGGAAAACTATTGAAGGGTTTTGAGTATGGGAGTGAGGGTATCTAACTTGTGTTCCAAAATATTCCTGTGGCTATTCTTTGGAGAAAATGGTACAAAACGAGAAGAAAAAAGGCTGGGCAATTGGATGCAGAAGTCTGGGTAAGAAGGTTGGGATCTCGGTAGTGGTGCTAAAAAATGAAAAATGATTTTATTTGGAGATGTATTTTAAAAGCACAACTGTCACAACTTATTGGCTGGATCAAGGCTTTTATCCTTTCTTTCTTTCTTTCTTTCTTTCTTTCTTTCTCTTTCTTTCTTTCTTTCTTTCTTGCTTTCTTTCTTTCTTTCTTTCTTTCTTTCTCTCTCTCTCTCTCTTTCTTTCCTTCTCTCTCTCCCTTCCTTCCTCCCTTCCTTTCTCTTTCCTTCTTTCCTTTCCTCTGTTCTTCCTTTCTTAATTTTATTTTTATGTGTATGAGTATTGCCTGCATTTATATAAGTGTACCCATGTTGTGCAATGCCCATGGAAGGTATTGGATCCCCTGGAACTGGAGTTAGGATTCATTCTTAACTGCCATGTGGGTGCTGGGAGCCAAACTCAGGACCTCTGTAATAGCAGCCAGTGCTCTTAACCGCCGAGCCATCTCTCCAGCCAATGTTCTTTCTTAAAGAATATTACTCAGGAACAAAGACACTCCTATCAGGACATGAAAAGATAGAATGCTCTTAATGGATTCTGGATGTAGATTTTGTAGGCTTTTTTCAAAAGAAATGGCTACTATTTTTCAAGTAAAGAGAAGTTCCTGTTTAATATGGTTTTCTTATGAAAGACAGGACTCCTAATGTGTCTTCAGAACCCTGAACCTAAATGCCCTTCTGCCGTGCAGCCCTCATTTTCAGTGTTATTTCTCTGGGTGAGATTTAAATAAGCAAGGAACTATATCAACAAAGCATCACGCTAGAGAAGCCAAAGGGCCTCAGGACCACAAAGGAGCACTGTAGTGGATGAATGGGCTGGAGAGGAATTTCCAGTGGTGCAGCTCGCCCTTTCTGACTGTACAGCCTCCCTGCTGGCTCAGCCCTGCGCAGCTGCAGGATTCAGCCCAGCCCTTCTGCATCAGCCTGCAGCACAGCCACCAGACTCAAGCCCTCCCCCTCCACAGCTTGCTGCAAAAGTCCGCCCCGACCACGCCCCCCGTCATCCACGCCCACTCCCACCACGCCTCTCTTACCTCATTGCGCCTGCGCACTGGCCACCAGAGTGACCTTGAGGGTGGAGCTTCCGCCAGAGGCTGGACCCTGCTGGTTTCTTTCAGGGTCTGCGCGCTCCGCTCCTCCGAGGACACGCACTTCCTGCCAGGCCTTGGTGCACACCTCGTCCTAGTGGAGCCCAGCCAAACCCAGCCAAACCCAAGACCTTTCCAGCAGTTCGCCATGGGGGACCAGATGTCGCAGACGCAGATGATGAACCTGCTCCTGCAGCAACAGGAGGCCCTGACCATGGAGAACAGCCGGCTTATGGATCAGCTGCGGCTGCTGGTGTGCGAGAGGGCCCTTTTGCTGCGCCAGGTACGTCCGCCCCGCTGCCCGGTGCCGTTCCCCTCCAGGTTTAGCGGCGAGGAGGGCCGGCTCCCCGAGTTCGTGGTGCAGACAACTTCTTACATGCTCGTGAATGAGGAGCGCTTCTGCAACGACGCCATGAAAGTAGCATTCCTGATCAGCCTCCTCGCTGGGGAAGCCGAGCAGTGGGTGCTGCCATACATCGAGATGGAGAGCTCCATCCTCACCGACTACCGAGCCTTTGTTAATGAGATGAAAGAGTGTTTTGGCTGGGATTCCGACGAAGAAGATGATGATGACTACACAGATGATGGCGACTATGACTACATAGATGATTACTAGGCCCGGAGCCCCCTTGGCCTAGAGGGGGAGGGCCCTGCACGCAGGCTTCTCCCCACCCCCACCCGCCACTCCTGGTGCCGCTGTTCTCCCTTTTGCTTTGCTGTCTTCTCCCCTGCCCATCTGTTCCCTCCTTCATCCCCTCTAGTGCTTGTCCAGGAATAGTGCACCAGTTAATTGCTGTAAGGGGTTCGGTTGGGCTTGGGCCCCTGCTCTGAAGTGGACATTGTCTTCAAATCTGAGCAATCTCAGCACCATTCTGCTAGTCTGAACTGTGTTTTGAGCTCCAGCCATTGTCCAGGCCCATGTTAGAACTGGTCAGACCACCTCATCCCCGCTGCTGCCATCCACTGGACTGCCAGCACTGCATCTGCTCAGAGACTTATGCTGTCACCTCACCACCCATCAACAGACAAGATTAGGACCAAGTAGAAGAAGCCCGAGTTGGCTACACCTCTTCAGACTCCGATTTGGACAGCTCATCGTCCCCTGCAGGGGCCAGTGTTGCAGCTTGGTTGGTTACTTACTCCCAGGGTCCTCTTCGGCCCTACCAGATTGCTGCAGGAGTGTGATTTGCCTGACAGCCAAAATGTTGACATTTGTTCTCTCATATGCATCAGTTTTGCACAGCTGTTATTTTTACTTTCAAAATTGCAGCAATCTCACATATGTACATTTAGACAAATAGTACTGAAAAATGAAGTAAGCAGGCACTCAGCCCAGCTCCTCTCTAGTACCTGGAAAAAGCATTGGCGTCCTTTTCAATAAATACTAACCATTGCAAAACCATAAAAGTTGTCTTTTCCTATTAGAATGGTATTAGTGGTCTTTGCCACTCTCACGTCCAGTATTCCCAGTATTCCCACTGCCATCTATAGGCTTCAGAAGACAGCTACCATAAGGCATTATAGACATTCTGGTTCTCCCCCCCTCACCAAGGCATTCCTAAAAGTCTTGGTAAAAGAATATCCTCTGAAGCATCCAAGGTGGCATGCAAAAGGTGGCTGAGCAGGGGGCCATCATTTCAAATGGTGACTTGGAAAATAAAAGGGTCTATTAATAATTAGGTGGACACAACAGACATACCTCTGGGGACATTAAAGTTCCCAAACTGCAAGGAATTCTGCCTATGGTTCTTAGTACAGTGGGTCACTTTTGAATTTAGTTATCCAGTAACAGCTTGTCAGGTGCTTAAGCTAACAAACCTTGTATATTGGTCAGTTGCCCCCATAGTCAGTATAGCTTAAACTTACCATCTTTGTGAATATTTCCTTACAATTTGCCTTGGACATTTGGTCTTGAGTTCTGCTTTTTTAAATTGAGAATCTAGTTAAGGAATCCCTCCTTAACTAGACCCTGGCTGGGGTTTGGTTTGAGTTTTCTCTGAGAGTGGAGGCTTCAGAGGCAACTAAGGGGGAGTGGGAGTGGTTTTTGAGAATAAAATTATCTGCACAGCTTTCTGAGTCTGTTACACCAGGTTATCTCACTGAAATGTTGAGAACAGAAACTTAGTAGAGGGACTTGAGGGGCCATATATGGCAGCCAGGAAAGATCAAGAGGATCTGTTTCCTGCACTTACATAAGTTTCTGCATTTAATTTTGCTGAAAACCATCCAATTAGATATTTTAATGAAAGAATGCATTCTTGTTTAAAGCATTTCTAGGCAAGACACTTTTATTTATTGTACTGGTAAGTCTCCATGTGGATGAAAGGAGATCCTGGTCAACATATCAGTAAGCTGACAGGTGTGGTTTAATAAGATCCTGCTCATGAGGTATTTAGAAAGTCTACCACATTTTCAGCACTTAATCAATATGGGCAGTTACTGTTTGGCCTTGGAAGCGAGGTCTTAGCCACTTCAAGGACTTGGATGCAAGATCTCAGCCAGCAGATTCCTTGCTATGAGGTTGGCATTAGTATGAAAATCTTAAGGTTAACAGGAATCAAGCAGGGAGAGACAAAATGAAATCTTAACAAGATCCCCTTTTAAACTGGTCTTTCCCGTGAAGCCTTAGAACGGCATTTTAACAGGTAGAGAGTAATTTCTGAGAATTATTGTCACTTGTTTCTGGAGGATGGGAACAAGTGAAAGTAAGGGTATTGAGCCGGGCGTGGTGGTGCACGCCTTTGATCCTAGCACTTGGGAGGCAGAGGCAGGTGGATCTCTGTGAGTTCAAGGCCAACCTGGTCTACAAAGCGAGTTCTAGGCCAGCTGAGACTAAACGGAGACCCTGTCTCAAAAAGACCAAAAAAAAAAAAAAAAAAAAGTAGGGGGAGCGAGAGAGAGAGAGAGAGAGAGAGAGAGAGAGAGAGAGAGAGAGCTGTTCAGGGAGCTGCTTTCTACAGTACTGCTAAACAAAGAGAATTACTTGTGATTTGGAATTCAGTGGTCCCTACCCCCTTCTCATTGGAAAACATACAAAGGCCCTAGACGGGGTGACAAATATAATATCTTCCATACTAAAAAGGGATGGATGTGAAACATGGTTGGACAAGTGCTTGGTATGTGACTGAAACTAAAAACTAGGTACTCACTGCAGCTTTATCTGAAAGCAGGACACCAAGAGGAGCCAGTGACACAGAGGTCAGTGAAATGCCCTCACATAATGCTCCATTTTGCTGTAGTTAGGGTGGTTTGGCCAAAACTATGAGAATAACTACAGTTCACATCAGGAACAGAACCTGCTCTTGATTAGATCTGGGATAAACCCTGCTGTGATAGAAACTGGGGACACGGGCTGGAGAGATGGCCTAGCAGTTAAGAGCGCCAACTGCTCTTACAGGGGACCCAAGTTTGATCCGGATCCCCAGCACCCACATGGCGGCTGAGAGCCGTCTGAAACTCCAATTCCAGGAGAACTCCAGTTCCAGGGGAATCCGAGACCCTCTTCTGACCTCCGCGGCATTGCACGACACGGGTGCACAAACCTGCATGCAGACAGTACATTGATACACATACCGAAATAAATAAAATAAAATAAAAATTAAAAAAAAAAAAGAAACTGAGGACACTTAATATCTGCTACAAAGCCAAACAAGTATATATTCTGTGGAGAAGTTCTCTGAGGGCTCATTTACATACACAGTAAGTAGTTAATCCAAGAAACTCCGGGCTCTGAAATATGAATTTCCTGAGCAAGTGTACACATGCATACAGGTTTCCAAAGCTCTGTGTGTGTGTGTGTGTGTGTGTGTGTGTGTGTGTGTGTGTGTGTGTATACTTTTAAAGTAGGTGCAGCAAGGAAAAACAGGTTCTACTTTTAAAGTATGTGCAGCAAGGAAAAACAGGTTCTCTGCTGCAGGACACAAAAATTGACATTGAGAAAGCAAAGGAAGAAACAGATAAGCATTCTATAGAGAAGAACACCACTTAGAAGAGATGAGGAACTGTAGAAATGTTGAAAATAAAGAGAGATATTCCTGGTGCAAGGATTGAAATCGTCACTGAAATTACCCTTTCAATGAAATAAATGCATCATACTAAAGGTTATAATCCTTGACTCTTTAAACATTCCAATATGTCCTTAGACTTCATTGTTTGAATACACAGGCCCTGCCTTCTGCTTGTTCTGTGTTGCTATAGTCTGCATGACATGATGGGGATCTAAAGGTAGAAATTACTTGTGTGTTTGGTATATTTTGATTTGATTATTTCCAGCTATTAAAACACAATGAAGGAAGTACGCAGACTACACAAAGAGGCCTTAAAACCAATGGTGTCTTCACATTTTAAGAGGAACTTTTAAAATATATTCTCAAAACAATTAAATTATCTAAAGAAATGGTATCAATTTCAAAGTCCTCAGCATGTTCTTTTTAATGGTGATGTTTAATTGCATGAGGATATTTATTATTGATATGGGGATAGAATTTTGCGATGATAGACTTAAAATTTCTAACAGCAGCTTGCATTTTTGAGTGGGTCAGGTGTATTCGCTACTGTCTTTATCCTCTTAGTTCTAACAGCAGATGACCTGTTCCATGTCCTTTGACATTGCTGTTACTCCCCTACACTCCTGGGTGAAAATCTGATCTCTCACCCTGAACTTTTTCTCCTCCTTGAGTTGTCTATTAGGATTTTTGTTTTCAAATGTTCTGTGTCTAGAAACGTTCCAAAAACTGCATCCTATTTGGGTAATAGTGGGATTAAAGAAATTATGAACAGCATAGCAAGATTTTTTTGGTGTTTTTGAGACAGGGTCTCCCTGTAGCCCCAACTGGCCTGGAGCTCACTCTGTAGATCAGGCTTGCCTTGAACTCACAGAGATCCACCTGCCTCTGCCTCCCAAGTTCTGGGATTAAAGGCATGTGCCACCACACCTGGCCAGAAAGATTTTTTAATGGAGGTGAAGCACTCTGCTAATTGTGTTAAAGATGGGGTTCTGAGGGGTTTTCCAGAGTGTTTAGCGGTATCATTAACTCTATGCCTCCTTATGTTCAGTCAGACTAGTTTTTGAGTTATGATCAGGTAACAAGTTAATTTTTCTTATGACTTTCTCCACAGAATGCATATAATAGCCCTCCCTCTCTCAAAGATTGTTTCTTCAGTGAAATTACAAATATATAGTGCGTGTATTTTAGCTTGTGCCCCCAAACAGTTTACTTGAATGAACCAAACAGCACAGAATCATCGAGTGAGCTGAAGACAGAAGTCTCCCAGGCTTGTTAATATACCTCATTTTAAAGCTTTTCCTTTAAAACAAATATTAGTAAAAAAAAAAAAAGAAACGAAGGGAATTATAGTTCAGTGGTATTCTATTTTATCTTCAGTTGCTGTGACAAAACACACTGACCACTATCTACTTGGGGAGGAAAGGGATTATTAGCTCACATCTCCTGGGTCACAGTTCATCACTCAGGGAGCCCAAGGTAGGAACTCAGGGCAGGAACCTGAAGGCAGGAGCTGAAGCACAGGCCATGGAGGAATGCTGCTTACTGGCTTGCTACCCTGGCCCATGCCTAGCCTGCTTTCTTATACTGTACACAACAAACTGCCCAGGGGTGGCACCACCCATAGTGGGCTGGGTCCTCCCACATTGCTCAACAATCAAGACAATATTCCACAGACATGGCCATAGGCCAGTCCAATGGAGCCAATTCCCCAATTGAGGTTCCCTCAACCCAGGTGTGTCAAGTTGACACTAAAGCTATCTAGAACAATTGACCCCTTTCCAACTTGACACACAAAACATATCACTATTAAACCACCACCTTTCCAGTTCTTGTCCCCAAGGTATGATGTTAACATTAATCACAACATAAGACAGTACAACCTTAAAAGCCCCACAGTCCTTAAAAAGTCCAAACACTTAAAAGTTCAGTCTATTAAAAGTCTCTTTAGCTGTGGGCTGCTGTAAAATGGATAAAAGTACTGTCTTATTTCAAAGGGAAGAATTAGACACAGCTAAGCTATACCTAAGTCCACCAAAGTAACTCAAGGCTGGACATCTAGGATTCACTCAGATTCTTATAGGATCCAAAGGGTTTTGGCAGCTCCCCTTCTCTGACTGCAGTACACAGCACACACAGCTCATCTTGCAGGCCCAGGCCAGCTCCATTCCACACCTGCTGCTGCTCTTGGTGGTCATCCCATGGTCCTGCATCTCCAAAAAAGCTGGGATCTCCACTGAAACTGAGGCAGCACCTTCACCAATGGTCTCTTCTGACCTCTCCTCGTGTAAAGCCTCGGCTTCTTTTCATGACCTCTGCAATCCTGGGGTCTTCACTGCAACCAAGGTACACTTTCACCAATGGCCTTTCCTGGCCTCTCACAGTGCCAAGCCTCAACTTCTCTCTGTGGTCCCTTAATATTTCAACACCAGAACCATATATGCGACTCTTACACACTACCAACTCCTGCTTCTGGCTTGAGATGGAGGCTTAGGCCCCGCTCTGAACCACAGCTTCTGTGTGGTTACCTTGAGGAAATTCTTCCCAGAAGATTTCACCACAGTGATGCTGGTCTCTTGTTACAGCTGATTTTTCAGCCCCAGCTATTGTCCCAGTACAACAAAGGTTTCACTTCAGGTTCTGGTCTCTGTTTACATATAGCTGATTCTTCAGCCCCAGCTGACCAGAACCAACTGATTCTCAATTCAATACTATCATACGAAGAGCCCTGATGGTCTCTGCTTCCCTTTGAAGCTTCACAAGCCAGGCCTCCATCGTCTACAGCTCTTTCAGCATAACTGCTCAAAGTTCCACAGCAACAAATTCCAAGAATTCAATAGCTTTTCCAGCCCGAAGTTCCAAATGCCTCCACAGTCCTCCCCCAAAACACCAAGGTCAAGTCTGTCACAGCAATACCCCACTCTCAATGGCAATTTCTGTTCTAGTTTATCTTCATTTGCTGTGACAAAGCACACTGACCACTACCAACTTGGAGAGGAAAGGGTTTATTGAGTTCACATCTCCTGGGTCACAGTTCATCACTCAGGGAGCAAGGCAGTAACCAGCATTCCTCCATGGCCTGTGCTTCAGCTCCTGCCTCCAGGTTCCTGCCCTGAGTTCCTACCTTAGGCTCCCTGAGTGATGAACTGTGACCCAAGAGATATGAACTGAATAAACCTTTTCCTCCTCAAGTTGGTAGTGGTCAGTGTGTTTTGTCACAGCAACTAATGAGAAAATAGAACAAATGGGAAGTTAACTGTCATGTTTTGACTTATCTGTTCTCTAAATACTGATAATTTTACAGATATATAAGGACTTTTGAGAAACCATTTATTTGAACACATAATGATTTAGGAGCAGGGGCTAGAGATGTCTTAATGGATAAGGGCACTTGGGGCACAATGAAGAGAATCTGAGTTTGAATTGTAGCACCCAACTACATACAATACAAATCTGGGTGTGACTGCACAAGCACCTGTATTTCTCTCTCTCTCTCTCTCTCTCTCTCTCTATATATATATATATATATATATATATATATATATGTGTGTGTGTGTGTGTGTGTGTGTGTGTGTGTGTGTGTGTTGGGTGGTGTCAGGAGGCTCTCTGGGCTTGTTTGCCACCCTCTAACTTCCAGGTTCAGTTAGAGACCTTGTCTCAAGGGAATAAAGCAGGGAGTCATAAAACAAGACACCAATGTCCTCCTGTGGTCTTCATGGGTGTGCATGGGAGCACATATGCACACATACCACACATGTTTGCATACACTGATTACCGAGATGTAGAGAGGTAAAGCTGGAACTGAGATAGAAACTTCCTCCCTTTTGGCTAGCTTTCATAGTGATTGAAGGTGGTGTACATGCTGCTCCGGCAGAAAAAAAGATCAGAGTATTACTCAAATTTAACCCAGTTATGTACAATTCCTACCTGTGAGGCAAGATGTCTCTACTGGTGCAATGATGATACAGCTGTTATGGGGGTAGCCAATCATTCTCTGATTGAATTTGAGACCCACTGTACAAGAGAGAATTAATTCCTGGTATTGTAAATCTGATGAAAAACCCTTGGTTGAGGATTTCTTAGGCCCTAGGAATGAACATAATACAGTTGTTTAGTGAAATATCAGAATGGTGAGATGTGTTCTAAATATTTATGTTTGTATGTAGACAAATGCTACTCTCAGCCTTAATAAGAGAAGCATCTTTTTACAATAGAAGGTGGTAAATGCAGAGATAAGTGGATGCTCAAGATGTTGAGAATAAGTGGCACTTGAGTGTTCAGCCTTAAATACACACACACACACACAAACACACACACACATACACATATACACATACACATCTATCTATCTATACATGTATATGCATATGTATATGTATGGCTATATCTCCCTTTCTAAGGCTCAGGAAATATTACAGAAGAGGGGATGGAACAATATTTGAGACTGAAGATAGGAAGTAGGGTTACAAAATTCTATATTCTTGGCGTGACACAGCCAATACAGTCATAACCTCAGCAGCTATGACCACCTCCAATGTGGCTACCCAAGTATGAAGTTGTCAGCAGTCAGTGATGGATAGGTGGGTCGCTTATGGCACCCTGCATCTCCTTGCTGAATTTTTAACTACTGATGAATTCTAAGGGAGAGTAAGTCATTGTTTCTGTTATGTGCCCACTGAGAAGCTCACCAGGCTTCAAGGAATAACTATGGTCACACAAATGTTTACAGTGGAACTCATTGGCTTTCATTAAGCAAAAACAAATGCAGCCTGTCCAGAGTCCCTTGCTTTAAGAAGATCAGCTTTTCCTCACCCAACAATAATCAGTTGCCAATATTTCTTCACCTAAGTTTAGGGTCTGCTGCTCACTTCCTCAGTTCTATGCAGAGTGTATGAATTCTTGGGGGAGGGGGGTTATGGGAGGGTGCCAGTTGGGAAGGGGGGTATACAGGTGATTAATATTGACATAGAAGCTCTTTATGAAATACACAAAAATTCAATAAAAAATTAAAAAAGATGAAGCAAATCAACAAAAGAACAACAACAAGCTCAAAATATGGGGAAAGAATGCTAACTGAGTGCATCATTGCATGAGTCCATGAAAAAAGGACGATACACCTAGCACACAAAAGACTTTTCTTCAATGTTTATTTTTGACATCCTTGTCAAAAATCCCATGACTGTAGTTATGTGAGCTTATACCTGGATCATCTACTCTATAGTGTTGCTTTTATGTCTGTTTCTGTGCTACCACCATGAAGTCTTTGTTCCTGTGATGATAGCTCAGGCATTAGGATTTTGACTACAGATGCTTTAGCTATCTGAAGTATTTTGTTAAACTCTCCATACTTTTATTTCTTCACTACTTATTAGCCCTAAATGCAATTTTGTAGAAGTCTAAGCCTGCACTCATATTTTCTCTTCATTAGTTTTCAATATATTTGCTTAGTACAGAATTGCTTACATAAGTAATTTTCAGAGACTTTTGATGTTTAAAGACAATGCATTTCAATGTTATTTGCCAGTACTTTTTATATATGATGTGAATTTTAAACATAAAAATCAAATCTCATTTTATTTATGCAGGTAACCCTTAAATGTTTCCTGAAATATGTGAGTAATATATACTACAATGTTTAGAGGTATATGCTTATGTCGAACTCCACTTAATTTGCCCTACTTAAAAAAAATAAGGTCTGATGTGGTGGCACTTGCCTTAAGTCCCAGCACTTGGGAGGTAGAGGCAGGCAGACCTCTGTGAGATTGAATCCAACCTGGTCTATGTAGTGAGTTTCAGGCTAGCTGGGGCTACAGGAAGACTCTGTCCTCAAAAGCAAAAAGCAAAAAAAAAAAAAAAAAAACCAAACCAAACCCTCTGCCTTTTGTTTACTTCATTTCCATTTCAGCCCACTTACACGTCTCAGCCTTTGTTTTTTTTTTTTTTCCATTAAAATGTTTTCCATTAAAATGTTTTCTTAGAATTAGGCTTTTAATCTTTTGCCAATTCTGTTTTTCTTGTACTTCTTTGCCAAATTTTGCTAGTTTATTATTACCTCTCTTGGCTCCTGAATGTACCTGAATCTCATGTCTCATCTTCTGTGTCTTTTAGCACAGTCTCCAACAGCATTCCCTGTGGTTGAAATAACTCAGGGCCTTTCTTTTTTGCATTGCATTCTTCTTGTGCTTTAGAGATTAGAAAATCCTGATAACTATCTTGCCACTGACTTGTGTAACAGTTAATGCGTCATTTCTGTAGCACTTTCCTGTTTTTCTGTGTACCTGGATGGCCCTGGATATCTGACATTATTTTCTCAAGCAGCAAACTGTACTTTCTGCTTTTATTCTTGCCGGTTGGGTAGCTTTGATGTCTAAATCATCTAATTAGTCTATGTTCCTGGGGACTGTGTAGTTAATTTTTTTGAGAGTAATTGAAAAGGGCTCAGCCTTCTCAGGATACAAAAACCCAAAATATAATGGGCAAAATATGAGTAACTTAGATTGCATTCTCACCAACAGATGTGTTTCCATGCTTTCAAATTCAAAACCGTTTGTGGGGAATAAAATTTTTATCAACTCTTACAGCAAGAAGAAAAATGGAATGGGCTTTTATTTGTCTTTAGGGAAGTGAAGTTTCAAATATAAAAAAAAACACAATTAATGTGGAACAAAGAAAGAAATCTCACGGTTGGACATGGAGTTGCATGTTTGTAAGCATAGCTACTTGTGAGTGAGCCTTACATAATAGGAACACAAGTTTGAGCCCTGCCTGTGCAACAATTCAGGACATTGTTTTAAAAGGATACAAAACAATGGGAGAAGTCTATATGAAAGAATGATTTGTTGTAAGTTGACAATGGATAATTCTTTGTAGAGTGTTTAAGTTCATCAAAAATAAATTGTTGATCAAAAAGAGTTTTATACTTGTCATGATTTTGCCATAGAATTACTGTTGCCAGCTGAGACATCATAGAACTCTCTGATCCTAAACATCTGTAAATATGTTTTGGGGGTAAAAAATTTCAAGAGTTGTCTGCTAGTCAATAAATAACTCCATCCAACTTTTCTTTAGTGTATTATTTTTTGGTAAATTGGGGTATAAAAACTGACTGCAGGAGCTGGAGTGATGGCTCAGTGGTTAAGAGCACTGGCTATTCTTACAGAAGACCCAGGTTCTAATCTTAGCATCCACATGACACTGTTTCTAATGCCCTCTTCTATCATTTGCAGGCTCTGCATTACATGAATCCACTTACATATCTTACATATATCCAGGCATAATACTCAAACACATGAAATAAAAATCAAATAAAAAATTATTGCACTGATGAACTTCAGTGTCAACTGGTAATGGGAGATTTGGAACGTCAAAGGTAGTTAATACTTCTTTCTGTTGATTTCTTGGGTATTTATTGTAACAACAAAGAATGACAATCACTACTTGGTTTTTATTGTTTTTAATTTTTTTAATTAATTTTATTTCTGTATGTGTATGAATGTTCTGTCTGCATGCAAGCTTGTGCACCCGTGTCGTGCAATGCCACGGAGGTCAGAAGAGGGTGTCGGATTCCCCTGGAACTGGAGTTCTCCTGGAATTGGAGTTTCAGACGGTTCTCGGCCGCCATGTGGGTGCTGGGGATCGAACCCGGGTCCTCTGCAAGAGCAGTCGGCGCTCTTAACCGCTAGCATCTCTCCTACCCCACTACTATGGTCTTATTATGAAAAGAGGGGGCGTGTAGAATGTAAGGGCCACATGTGTGTGTGTATATTGGCTAAACTACAACAATATGAGGACTGGGACACCTCATTTGATCAATCTTGATTGAAACATGAGCGAGAGACCCCCTGTGATGGATGTGAGACCGCAGAGAGCTGTGTGGGTTTGGGCACATATGCTTGCTCGTTAAATTGTGTTTACATGAAGGATGCTGTACGCATAGAATATCACCTACTGTTAAAAAATGAAAAAAAAAAAAAAAAAAACAAAAAAAAAAACCAAAAAGCAGAGAAAGACGCAGAAAAGTTATGGCAGAATGCATGATCTGGGATGGGTAGGGGTGGGGTGGGGGGAAGGGAAGGGGATATATGCCTGAACTGAATTGGAAAATGATGTATGAAATACACAAAACATCAATAAAAATATATATAAAAAAACCTGTGAAAAAAAAATAAAAGAACACACTGGTCTGATGCTAAACATGATGATGGAAAAATTTCAGTAACCAACTCATGTTTAGTTTCTTTTCTCTATACAGAGCTATGGAATTATGAGATAATGCTTTTCTTTCAAAACATGGAGTCTTCAAATGTTTGTTACATAGCCACAGCATGACTTACATGGACACTGGATATTTGGAGAAGTCCTGGGAATAGATTGTGGTAATCAGTTCCTACAATGTTCATCGGAGCAGCCAAACTGGTATTATATGTTTTTGGTATAATTGGAAAAAACATAAAACATAGAGATGCTTTAATTATATGTACAGAAGAATCTCTTAGGGTATCTGGATGTCACATTTTCTTGAATTTATAGTATATAAATTTCAATTAAAATTTTTTGATATGTTATTTCCAGATATTTGAAGATAAAAAAATAAGCACAGCCTACTAACACAAAAATCTAATACCCTGGCAATGGATAAAGTAGTGTTATGGCTTTGATTTCTCTACCAAATACATGTTGAAATCCCACTATAATTATAACGCTACTAGGAAGTGAATTGAAACCTTTAAGATATGATCAGATTATGAAGCTGTCCTTATGAAAGGATTAATACTGTTATTTTAAGTGTCGGTTCCTTATAAAAAAACTAAATTTGGTCTTTATTTCCTCTCTGACTTGCACATATCTCTCTGTACTCCAGCTACCTTAAAATGCAGAGGAAAAGCTGTCACTAAAGGCAAATAGCATGCTCTTGCAACTTCCCAAAGCTCCAGAACCATGAGTCAAATAAATTTACATTGTTTGTAATTCACCCAATGTGTGATATTCTCTTATTGTATCAGAAAAGTGAGCCTTTAACTAAATAGCTTGTAGATTTTAAGAGAAAACTGATATATCTATGTTCTTGATAAAAACAGAAATACCACAGGCTAAAGGATTTATACATGAAGGGATAAAACATGGAACAATTGGATATGCACATATCATTTCCATTATTGTTTATATTTGCCGAGGAAGTCTGATAGTACTAACTCGATCTGTTTCTAACACTATTCCAGTGGTCAACGGATGCCACCTTCTAGTTATGAGCATATCTATCCCGTGTCTGTCTTTGGGACAACAGTGAGCCCTACTGAAGTACACTCTCCAGAATTAAAAAAAATGATTGGCTAAATGAGTAGACAGATGGGATTTTTGACCATCAAAAAGAGTGTAGTTTTGGCGCACAGTTTAAAGTAGTATTCATGTGTATTACTGATGCTTCTTTACAACTGCTAGAGCTTTCTTAGGATCAAGTAATATAATGCAGTTAAGTATGATGACTTTCAACAGCCTTGATGCACATGCTGACTGGTGCCTTAAAAGCACCATTTGAGACTTTGGTACACATTTAATGTTAGAGAGAAAAGTAGTCAATACTTTAAAATACACACATGGGGCTGGAAAGATGGCACATTAGTTAAGAGCACCTTTAAGAGCACTGACTGCTCTTGCGGAGGACCACGGTTCAATTCCCAGCACCCACATGGCAACTAACAACTGTCTATTACTCCAGTTCCAGGGGATCTGATACTGTCTTCTGACCTCCATAGGCATTGTGCAACACGCATGCACCTACACACATGCAGGCAATATACTCATACACATAAAATAAAATAAAGTTAAAATACACAAGGAAATATCAGAGATTAAGTCGGAGTAGGTATTATGAATTACCATATGAAGGGATGAACAGCAACTTTGCACAAATTAGAATCATCTGAGTCTTAATTGAGGCATTGTCTTATTTGCTTTGGTTGATGTTGGAAGACTCACTACAAATGCGGGCAGCACCTTCTTTTAGCAGCCCAGGTAAAAGAGGGAATCATGAAAGGAAGGTTATTTGTCTTGTTTGACCTTCCTTCCTGCCACTGACTGATTACATTGTAGTCATTCTAATATAAATAATCTGAAGTCATAATTACCCTTCACTGTTCTCTATTCCTCCATCCCCTCCTGTGAGCATTAGATTAGATATTTCTTTTTATTTTTGTCTTTTTTTTTTTCAGACAGGTTCTTCTCGTAGCCCCAGCTGTGCTGGAACTCACTATGTAGATCAGAATGGCCTTGAACTCACAGGGAGCCACTTGCCTCTGCCAGAAACAAAGCCATGACCCCCACGTCCAGCTAGATTAGATATTTCATATAAACATAATGATAGATTGCATAATCTTTTGTGATTTCTTTCTTTCACTTTTGGTGTATTTCAACTTTCTTTCCTTCACATCCTGACATCGATCACTACAAAATTCCTCTTTATGACTGAATAATATTCTACTGTGTGGCAGTGTTGTGTTGTTACATTCATCAACTAATGGTCACTTGGGTTGGCTCCAATTCTGGTTTTTATGAATAGTTCTAGCACATTATCCATATGCAATTTCTGTTTTCAAACTAGTTTTTAACTGTCTTGCATGCATACTGTGCCAGTGCAGCAGTGGTGTTGCCATTTCATATGTAACTGAGTGACATTTTAAAGAACTGACAGATTCTCTTCCAAAATGGCTGCACAATTTACATTTCTGTCCGAAAGATGTGAATTTTCAATTCCTTCACAATTATTTCTGCAAAATATTTCATTTGACTATTTTGGGGGAGTAAATACTTATATTTTAAGGAATTAAAGTGATATATTAAGTTATAAAGGCTCTTTGTATATTGTGAATAATAGACTATATGCATATATATGATATACAAATATTTCTCAAGTTCTACAGAAATCTCTTCATGTTCTTAATGGTGTCTTATGAGATACAAGAGTGTTTATTTGTATGAGGCTGAATTTATCTATATTTCTTTGGCTGCTTATGCTTTTTATTACCATATTCAGGAAATCATTGCTTAACCCATGGTCATTCAAATTAAAATTATGATTATATTTTATGTTTATATACACTACTATTATATAATAGTATATATTACATATAATATATATATATATATATATATTTCAGTTCTCCATGTTTAACAGATTTGGCTTTTATCCTTTCTTGATATTATTTAAGTTGGTTTTCATGTGTGGTTGTAAGGAAATAAATCCCAATTTCAATTTTTGGATTGGTTGTTTCAATTTTCTAATTTTTTTATTTATTATTTTTATGTGTATGAATATACTGTGTACATGTAAGTTGGTGCACCGGTGTCGTGCAATGCCAAGGAGGTCAGAAGAGGGTGTCGGATTCCCCTGGAACTGTGTTAAAGATGGTTCTTAGCCACCATGTGGGTGCTGGGAATAGAACCTTGGTTCTCTGCAAGAGCAGTCAGCGCTCTTAACCGCTAGGCCATCTCTCCAGCCCCTGTTTCAATTTTCTTAGTACCATTTATTGAACAATCATATCCCCTTTGAATTATCTTGGCATGATTGTTGAAAATCAATTGACCATGTTTTTATTTACTTACAGGTTTATTTCTGTAATTCAAAATATTAGAAAGCTACAGTTGGGTTTGATAGATATTATAGTGTTGATTAACATTTCAAATAGTACTGTTTTATCAATATTAAGCTTTCAGATTTAGAAACACAGGATTTTTTCCTTTAACTTTATTTCTTCTGTAATGAGTTTTAATCATATTTTGTACATTTTAATGGTGTGTCTTCCAAGTTTTGTTAAATTTCATTCAATTTCATAATTTTCTTATATGTGGCCTTTTAAACATTCAGTTTCAGGTTAATCATTGCACATAGATATACAATTGGATTTTGCTTACTGTTCTCACATCCTACAACCTTGTTGAACATGTTTATTAGGTCCACTTATTTGTTTTGTTGATATCTTTTGGTTTCC
Source organism: Rhizomys pruinosus (assembly GCA_009823505.1). NCBI lineage: Eukaryota > Metazoa > Chordata > Mammalia > Rodentia > Spalacidae > Rhizomys > Rhizomys pruinosus. Next base: position 1,376,104 of record VZQC01003749.1, on the reverse strand, counting down.
TAAATCAACAGTTATGTTATCTACAAGTAGAGAACTTTTTACTTCTTTCACAATCTGACCTTTTCTTTCTGTTTGTTCCCTAAAATGTCTGGATAGATCTCTGTGTACACTGCTGTTATCAGCAGATTGTTTTTATCTTAGAGGATAAATGATCAGATGACCTGAGAGATTTTCATAAGTTTCCCATTATTTGATGAAATTAACTTCTGTTGTAAATTTGTTGTGTGTTTTAATTCTGGAAACTTGCTAGATTTTGCCAAATGGTCTTCAGGTATCTATTAAGATGAATCTGGGCGTGGTGGTGCACGCCTTTAATCCTAGCACTTGGGAGGCAGAGACAGGTGGATCTTTGTGAGTTCAAGGCCAGCATGGTCTACAGAGTGAGTTCCAGGACAGCTGGGGCTCCAGGGAGACCCTGTCTTGAAAAGACAAAAAAAAAATGAATATATAGTTTGTTTATCTTCTAAAGAGTTATAGATTAATTTTTACAGGTTCCCCTAAAAATTAAATCACACTTTTTCATGTTAGGTGATACTTTTCAATATGTTCCTAGATTAAGTTTGCTGAAATTTTCTTGAAAACTTGTTTATATTAATAAGGAATGTATTTTGTTGTCAGCATATCTTTGTCTGACTTTGCTTTTAGAATAATATTAGTCTTCTAGAACAAGTTAATTTTTCACATACATTCATGTTCTGCTTTTATCACTTAGATGAAAATTAGAAGCAGGTTTGACAGTCCATAAATACTTTCCACGTTTTTATGGAGTTATGTACTTAATTCTGCGGATTTATCATAATTATTAAAAATTCTGGGTATGGGAAACATTTTATTATAATTAAAACCTTCATTATAAATAATTCATGGAGATTGTGATTTGAATTTGAGGTGGGTATATTTACAGTAAATCCTCAGAAGAAATAAAGCTAGTTCAAATTTCAAGCTCATTTTATGTTTGTCAGATAGTTCCACTCTTCCTTTCCACATAGCTTTGCCATTTTACACACACATCAGAAATGGACACAAGTTTTCCAAAAATATTTCCATGATAATTTTTATCTTTTCTACTTTTTGCTGGAGTGTACTCCAGTTATATTGTGAAATATGTACCTAATTAATTCATTCCCCCAAATGACTATAAGTGTATATAGATCGTGCCATTTGTACATGTGCGTGCATGTTCATATGCGTGCAAGCACACATATGTATATGGGCATATGTCTACCAGAGTGTGCATGTGTGTCGGAGGACAGAGGATAAATTCCAGTGTCACTATTTGGAATCTATCAACCTATTTTTAAGACAAATCTCTCATTGCTTTGTTCCTTGGTAAGTAGAATAGGTTGCTGGCTATCAGATCCCAAGAACCTAACCTGCCCATCTCTGCCTCCTCGGAGCTGGAATTACAAGCTGTACTACCACATATATTTTTAAATAAAGTTTTTACTGACTTTTTAAAAAAATTATTTAAGCTGGGCATGGTGTCTGTCACACACCTTTGATCCCAGCACTCAGGAGGCAGAGGCAAGTGGATATTGTGAAAACAAGGCCAGTCTGGTCTACAGAGTGAGTTCTAAGCCAGCTGTGGCTACAAGGAGATTTGTAGCCTCCTAGTCTCTTATCTCAAAAAGATTAAAAAGTAATTTATTCAATGCATATTTTATTGAATTTTTGTGCTTTTCATACAATATATATTGATCATATTTAGACCCCTCCTCTCTCTACACCCCATAGCCCTCCCACAGGATTTCATGCATTCTGTCATATATGTTATGACTTATCAAGTCATGTTTGTGTACACAGATGTCTTTTGGTATGAGTTTATCCACTGGTGCTTGTTCAACTTATCAACTTCACTTCCTTAAAGTAAAACAACTCTCCCTGACAAAGCCATGTTAGACTAAACCTAGGAGAACTGAAACTGATGCAATGAAGAGATGTAGTAAATACAAGATGTATGAAGATACTGCTGGTATACTAGCATACAGATTCACAGGGATCATTTGTGTGTGTGTGTGTGTGTGTGTGTGTGTGTGTGTGTGTGTCTGTGTGTGTGTGTTTGTGTGTGTGTTCTTTCATGTTCATTTTAATATATTTTTTTAGTTTTTCTGCATTTTATATAATAGCACTTAATCAAATTTAGACCTCCTTTGCCCCTTCCCACCCCCCATAGCACCATCTACCAGATTTCAGGTATTATATCATATATGATAATACCTATAAAGTTAATCCTCTGGAGTCTATTCATTCTATCTAGAGTCACGCCCTTAAAGAAAATCAACTCTGCCTCACCCGGCAGTAATCATTTGCCAATAGTTTCTTGGTTAGGATTGGGGCCTGCTGCCCATTTTCCCATTCTATGCTAGGTATTTTTCTGGTTGAGTTGGCATGGTTTGGTGCATGAACAGAAGGAAACTGAGGCTTCAGGCCACTGGAAACTTGTTCACATCAACTTGCAGCCACGTGGATAGCATACAGGGAACATTTTTTCCTATGAGTAGAAGTACACTTTAAAATAACAATAAAATGTAGTTATGATAAATGCATGAATCAATATCTTATTATCTCAGTTACTGTGAACTGTATATAATTGCCTATAAAATTCATATACAGGGCATTTTATAATATTAACAGTATATTTGACCTGTTAATAACAAGATCATCATAGACATATGGATAATGTTTTACCCTGTGACATCTCTAATGGCTTAGAATTGTTTATCTCCATAATAATATCATAGAGACAATATCACATACTATTCTGTCCTTGACTGAAATAGTATTCAGCATATGATTGCATATTGATTTGGAGAACATTTGTGTCTTTATGAATTTTAGTTTGCCTAGTGTAGGAAGATCAAGTTTGAATTGGGGGCTAGTTCTCATCTAGCACCCCTCAGGGCACCTTGTGGATGGGAGTCAGGAAATTTCTGTGACTCCATCCCAAGGAGGAGTAGACAACGTGGCCCAGGTGCATGATGCTGGGTGGGGCAGTTGTGTACAGTGGCGCAGAATTGGGTTCCTGTGATTGGCTCTGGGAGCTGACATCATTTTGATTATAAAGGCAGGTCATAGCAGGGAATAAATCGAATTCTCCATTCCCATCATTACGGAAATCCGGGCCATCATTTTTGGCATGCATACAGGCCTGAATTTCCTTTGAGTGGCCAGTGGGTTAGACAGGGGTTCTCAGACCACCAATCGGGATAGCTGGTGTCATGAAATGAGTTGTGAGTGGACATAGGCTGAAGATAGGCCATCAGCTATCAGCCTGAAATTCCTGTCCAGGGGCCAGCAGTCTCTAGGTAGGTGGGAAATCACAGCCAAGAGTGTGTTGAGAGGTCAGTTCCCTACAGTAGCCAAAGGTGGGTACTATGCTCCCCTTCCCTTAGCAGGGCCACATTGTACCTGCTTGTGGCAAAGAAAGCTTCCTACAGCCTATGTAAGAAAGAAAAATTCCTCTTCAATTGTTCAAATTTACTCTCATTTATTTATTTTTATTTTTTTAATATATATATATATATATATAATATATATTATCAAATCCAGACCCGTGTCCTCCCCATCCCCCCGCCCCTCCAGAGCTCATGCATTCTGCCAAACATGCTTTTCATCTCTTTCTCAGTCTTTCTCAATATTCTCCATGAGGAAGTTGACTGTTTTGAGCAGAAGTTCACTGTTTCAGTCAGTTCTTTGATGCAATCCTTTCTGTTGTTGTTGTTGTTTCCAATATGCATCACTCCCAAATGCTTTGGACTCTCATTCATTTAGAAGCCTGATGTGTTACCTAAATTTTGAATGCTCTATAAAATTAAGGAGCTTCTAACTTGTTTCTTGTCTCCCTTTCTCACTGATTCTATGACTTTTTTTTCTGTCTACTAACTTTATGCTGTAACAGAATCTTAGTACTTGAATTTTATATTAGTTTATGATTTATTTAATTTGGTTCTCAAAATACATTACTACACTATATGCAGAAATTTCCTTTGCAACTTCTTTGCTCACAGGTATTTTTCTTTTATCAAATTGTACTGTATGTAGATAGGAAATATCATTGTTCATCTTCTTGTTCAAAATGCTTTGAAATGACTTAAAACTATACAACCAAATAAACCCATAAATGTATACAGTTGTGTTATATTATGTTACATTATATTATTGAATTTTTTGAGCCTTTTCTTCACTATGAAGGAAAAACTTTTGTTCCTTAGATGTGTAATGGGAGATAGCAAATTTTCTAATATTAAATAAATCAGCTCTGAATATCTGAGGTAATTCCCATTTGATTACTGTGCCTTTTTTATTTTTTAAAGTGTAAATATAATAAGCTTGCTAATATAGTTTAAAAATTTCCAGCTGGGCGTGGTGGTGCATGCCTTTAATCCTAGCACTTGGGAGGCAGAGGCAGGTGGATCTTTGTGAGTTCAAGGCCAGCCTGGTCTAAAATGTGAGTTCCAGGACAGCTGGGGCTACAGGGAGACCCTTTCTCGAAAAGATAAAAAAAAAATAAATAAATAAAAATAAAAATTTCCATTGATATTTATAAGATTGATTCATAGTTTTTATTATTAAAAATTCTATAAGCTTACATTTTTCATTAACAAAATAAAAGTTTTCCTGTCATTATACATTGGAAAAAATTAAATTGATACTCATGTTACATCATATTCAGTTTCAAATTAAAATCCTTATGAATACTTACTTAGCATAAAATTTGCACATGAATATTATGGAGAAAATATATGTTATGGGAAAATATTCATTTTAATAATTGAATCAATTACTACAAGTGTTGTATTAATGTATTAGTATTAACTAACATTTGACAATAACTAATTTATTAGTGTTTGACAACAACTTTTAAATTTCACAGTATTATCTTCATTTCAAAATTTTGAGCGTATTATACATATTTCTTGGAAAAGACATACAAGGTTCAGAAAGATTAAGTGCTTTACCCATGCTAAGCACAGAACAGCAACTTATGGACACAATTACATCTGTCCTTTATGTACTCTGTTTTTTTTATACTGCTTTAATGAAATGTGCTTTGTTGTCCTTGTGGAAACAATAGTTTCCATCACCAACAGTATTCTTGGTGACATAAGTAAATAATGTGCATATGTAAATTTTGATATGTTGTCTCTTCCTTTTTTTTAATTTTATTTATTTTTGTATGTGTATGAGTGTACTGTCTGCATGTAGGTTTGTGCACCCGTGTCGTGCAATGCCGCAGAGGTCAGAAGAGGGTCTCAGATTCCCCTGGAACTGGAATTCTCCTGGAATTGGAGTTACAGACGGTTCTTAGCCGCCATGTGGGTGCTGGGGATCGAACCTGGGTCCTCTGCAAGAGCAGTCGGTGTTCTTAACCGCTAGGCTATCTCTCCAGCCCAATGTTGTCTCTTCCTATGCATTATATATTATTAGATGCAGAGAGATGTTTAGAATGCAAAGTTGTTATAATTTGAGAAAATGTTTTTTGTGTATATGAGAACTTTATTCCTCTGCATAATGAGAATAATAACTTGGACCTAAGTTATCAACCATTTTGAAAACAGGCCCATTAAAAACTAAAACCAAGGGGCTGGAGAGATGGCCTAGCGGTTAAGAGCACCGACTGCTCTTGCAGAGGACCCGGGTTTGATCCCCAGCACCCACAAGGCAGCCGAGAACCGTCTGAAACTCCAATTCCAGGAGAACTCCAGTTGCAGGGGAATCCGAGACCCTCTTCTGACCTCCGCGGCATTGCACGACACGGGTGCACAAACTTGCATGCAGGCAGTACATTCATACACATACATAAATAAATAAAATTAATAAAAAATTAAAAAAAAAACTAAAACCAAGGCAAATAAAAATTTCAAGTTCTTAAGAACAGATTTAATGTACTTTCTGATACGTTCAACAATACTAAATTTCCAGAAACAAGGGAAATGCATAAGCTCTTTTACCTTCAATCTTCCTACTTTCAATACAGTAGAAAGTTAAAAAGGCATGGGAAAATATAACAATAAAATAGTATAGTATGATGGCTCAGCTGTTCAGAGCACTGACTGTTCTTGCAGAGGACCCGGGTATGATCCCCAGCACCCACTTGGAGGCTAAGAACTGTCTCTAACTCCAGTTCCAGGGGAATCCAACGCCCTCTTCTGAACTCCGACGCATTGCATGACACGGGTGCACAAACCTAAATGCAAACAGTACAGTCATACACATAAAAAATAAATAAATAAATAAATAAATAAATAAATAAATAGTATAGCACACTAAAATCCAGAAACCACATAGCATGTTTTTATTTTCATGAATATGAAGTATTTCCATTTCAGATTGCACTTACTTGTCATTTATGTTTTTATTTCTCAAAAAAGTATTACAAATTGTGCCAGCAAGCTACTCCGATTCTGATCGTTTCATCTACTTCGAATACTTGGAATGCCTTTTAAATCCTGCTGTGCTCCTGCACCCTACGTCATCCCCCCAAGCATATCTTTCCTTTTCTATTTTTCATTTTTAAGCTCCAGTTTAACTGAATTTCTTTAATTTCAAAATTGCTAGAAATTTTCCTCCTATGAGTTCCATATTTTGTTTCTTTGCATAGAACAAATTTTCTCATACTTTTTTATCTATGTAACTGATATTTCATTTTGATTTATTCCAGAAGACTTTAGGTAAATGATGAAATTAGTATGGTATCTGATACATGTGATGGAATTACAAAGAGAGGAGGAAAGAGAGTATTTACATAGCTTTATTTTGTTCTTGACTAATAACATTTTTACCAGAGCCCTGTCTCTGAGAGATACAGTTTCTTGGATAGGTCGTCCTGAAAAATAAATATGCTGGACAATTTCCTGTCCCTCATGCTAACCTTCTCAGTGACTAATATTTCAATTTACTCTCTTATCAAGTCATCGCCAAAGATTTAAAAATGCCTACAGAATAAAATTCACATTTTCAAACATCATTGGAACTCTTAAAGTATTCCAAAATCTAATTTGGTACATCCTCCAGACACTAAGAACATTTGACAGGCAAGAATCTCTTGTAAAGACATCTCTCAAAACCATACATATAATATATGACCTTGGTTTTGCTGACATAATTTACAATGAGGATGTTAAATCCCTGGGATACATGATTCTTTTTTGTAAATTCTGGCTTTTTGAACTGAAATCTAGTGCCAATGCTGATGTCAGCCTAAGAATTACAAATGTATTCATATGAAGGATAAAATTGTTTATGTTCATATATCAGTTCATAGATCTCTGGTATCTAATATGGAATACTGAGTCTTTTTTTTTATAAATATATGACCACAATGAAATATTTTTCCTAAGGAACCAAATGCTTTTTTAAAATTTTATTTATTTTTTATGTGTATGAGTGTACTGTCTGCATGTAGGTTTGTGCACCCATGTCGTGCAATGCTGTGGGGGGCAGAAAAGGGTGTCAGATTCCCCTGGAACTGGAGTTAAAGACGGTTCTCAGCCACCATGTGGGTGCTGGGAATCAAACCCAGGTCCTCTGCAAGAGCAGTTGGCGCTCTTAACCTCTAGGCCATCTCTCCAGCCTCCTACTGAGTCATTTTATAGAGGTTGAAGTCCAAGAGTGTTGGAAGTTCACAACATTACTCTCATAAGCCTTCCTCACAGTTAAGTTGAAAATTTAGAAACTAAAGGTACATTTTTAAAGGAAATATTGATATAAAGAAGCGATAAAGTACATTGGGTTTAATAGATCCACATGCTTTCACCGCAGATACATGTACATCTACATTTACTGCAGCTCTATTCACAGCAGCAAAGAGCTGAAGCCAACCCAAATGCCCCTCAACAGCTGAATGGATAGAGAAGATGTGGTACATCTACACAACAGAGTCTATGCAGCAGTAAAGAAAGATGACATCAGGAAATTTTCAGGTAAATGGATGGAGCTAGAAGACATTACGGTAAGTGAAGTAACACAGTCCCAGAAATACAAATGACAAATGGTATCCCTCATCTGTGGATATGAGCACCAAATACCTAGTAGTAAGGCAAACTGATTATATAT
>VZQC01003749.1:1321097-1364869 GCA_009823505.1 Rhizomys pruinosus | reverse complement strand
TACCATTCCAGGCCAGGTGGTCTTAGTTCTCTGTGTAAGAATGCAGGCTGAGGGCTGGAGAGATGGCCTAGCGGTTAAGAGCGCCGACTGCTCTTACAGAGGACCCGGGTTCGATCCCCAGCACCCACATGGCGGCCGAGAACCGTCTGAAACTCCAATTCCAGGAGAACTCCAGTTCCAGGGGAATCCGACACCCTCTTCTGACCTCCGCGGCATTGCACGACACGGGTGCACAAACTTGCATGCAGACAGTACATTCATACACATACAGAAATAAATAAAATTAAAAAAAAAATTAAAAAAAAAAAAACACTTTTGTTATTTGTAATTGACCTATGATATCACCCAGTATAATGTTTTCCGTCCATAATATTTTTGTAGGGGCTTTTAGGACAAAGGGTTCTTTAGGTAATGTTTCACTGTTTGATTTTGCTTAGGTTCACAGAAAATCCATGCACATTGAGTGGGTCGATGTTAGTGGGTGAAAGCCTCTGTTCACCTAGTTTATTTCCAGACACATTTAACTGCCCACTGTCTGGGAATAGCTTGATTGACTGGAACTGAGGTTGTGCTGTACTCAGGAAAAGAATCAAAAGGCAATATGCAAAGCCCAATACCCAGGAAGCGCAACATCTTTGGAGTGCATCATGTTCTTAGCCAAGGCCGGGGCACTCTGCCAGGGACTTCCAGGGAGCTTAGCCTCGGAGGGCACGTATCTCCCATCTGCTTTTATGACTTTCATCATTGCTCACACAGACGACAATGGAGTTGGTGTGGCATGTATATGTATATTAAAGTTTTGTGCATTTCACACATTATTTCTCAGCCTAATCTAGACTCATCTCCCCTTCCATGCTCCCCACCCCACCCAAGTTCTTGCACCCTGCCATACCTACCCTGTATCTTTTTCTGAGTCTTTTCAAAGTTTTCCAAAGCAGAGGATTATTGTCCTTGGGAGAACTTTACTGCTTCAGTTGATTCCCTTTCCCAGTTCTTCTGCTGTTGCTGTGCCCTGTAATCTGTATTGCTTCAACATATGCATAGATATACTTCACACCTATACCAAAATAATGTCATCTGAAAACAAACTGTATGTCATTTCTATATCATATTTCCGGATTCATATTTTTCCTTTTTTAATTTATATTCCTCTAAAATATGCCTACATACCCTCCACCCATATACTAAGACTACAAAGTCTGAAAACAAGTGATGGGTTAATTCTAGAGCCTGTTAAGGGATTCATATTACAAGAGCACAGTTACTTTCAGAATAAGGAGAATATAAGATTGATGTTGCTCAGTTTGCTTTACAACTAGGAGCTTGGTGCTAGCATCCACAAATGAGGGATACCATTCGTCATTTGTTCTTCTGGGACTGTGTTACTTCACTTAGCATAGTATTTTCTAGTTTCATCCATTTACCTGCAAAGTTCATAGTTCCGTCTTTATTTACTGCTGCATAGAATGCCATTGTGTAGATGTACCACATGTAAAGAAAGGCTAGTGATTTTTCTAGGTTAATTTTGTATCCTGTCACTTTAGTGAAACAATCATTTCTAGGAGTTTCCTGGTGGAGTTTTTAGCATCCCTTAGGTAAACTATTATATCATCTACAAAGAGGGATTGCTTGACTTCCTCTTGTCCAATTAGTACTCCTTTAGTTTCCCTTTCTTGCCCTATTTCCCTAGCAATAATTTAAGTACTATATTGAAGAGGAGTGGTGATAGGGGACAGATTTGCTGTGTTTCTGCCTTTAAGGGGGAATGCTTCTACCTTCTCTTCATTTAGGTTGATGTTGTCTGTGGGTTTGTTCTATATGGCTTTGATTACACTGAAGAATGTCCCCCTCCCAGACCAATTCCCTCTAGGCCTTTAAACATGAAGGGGTGTTGGATTTTGTCAAAGGCTTTTTTTTTTAGTCAATTGAGATGATCCTGTGGTTTTTCTCTTTAAGTCCATTTATGTGTTTTATGATGTTTATTGATTTATGTATGTTGAACTATCCCTGAATCTCTGAGGCAAATCCAACTTGGTCTTGGTGGATGACTTTTTTGATGTGGGTCTGTATGTGATTTGCAAGTATTTCGTTGAGAATTTTTGCATCTATGTTCATTAATGAGGTGGGTCTATAGTCTACTTTTTTGGTTGTATCTTTGCCTGGTTTGGGTATTAGAGTGACAGAAGTCATAGAAGGAATTTGGGAGATTTCCCTCTGCTTGCATACTTCTGAACAGTTTTAGTAATAACGGTTGTAAATCCTCTTTAAATATTTTATAGAATTCTGCCTTGAAACCATCTGGGCCGAGCTTTTTTTAGTTGGGAGTTTTACTATTACATTTTCAATTTCCTCATATATTATGGGTCTGTTTAAGCTGCCAATCTCTTCTTGGTTAAGCTTTGGTGCATTCCAGGATTTCAAATATTCATCCATTTCTCTTAGGTTTTCAATTTTAGTAGAGTATTGGTTCCAGCCTACATTAAAAAGCAGAAAGAGGAAAAATAAACAAACTAATACTGGAGCTAAAACACTTGAGAGACAACAAAAAATGAACCCTAAACTAAACAGACAGGAAGAAATCACAAAAATCAGAGCAGAAATCAATGAAATAGAAGCAAACAATACAAAGAATCAATGAATCTAAAATCTGGTTCTTTGAAAGGATAAACAAGATATATAGACCCTTAGCCTAGTTAACCAAAACAAAGAAATAGCAACTCCAAATCAATAGTATTCATGATGAAAAGGGAAACATCACAACAGAGAAAAGATGTCATCTTTCTTTACCACTACATAGAATTCCATTGTGTATATGTAGCACATTTTCTTTATCCACTAGTCAGTTGAGGGACACTTAGGATGTTTCTATCTCTTTGCTATTGTGAAAAGAGCTGCAATAAGCATGGTTGTTCATGTATCTCTGCTATAAGATGAATCCTTTGGGTATGCACCCAGGAGTGGGAGTAATATAAAATTAAAGGGAAGGACAACAACAAAAAATACTTGGTCAAAGAACTGGCTTAAACAGTAAACTTCTCTATCAAAAAGGTTAAAACAAGACCGAAAAAGAAGCAAGATAGGATTAAACATTTTGGGAGTCTCATGGGTGGGGGAATGGATCTAAATTTGATTAAGAAATGTATGAAATTCACAAAAGATTGATAAAAACAAGGAAAAAAGCAAGAAATGCATTAAAGTGTTATGGCAGGCTCATTCCCATGATTTTATTTGTGCCAATATGTGGTTCTTGATATTGAAAGATCCTATATAAGAAAATAATGTCAGGTAGCCGGGCGTGGTGGCTCATGCCTTTAATCCTAGCACTTGGGAAGCAGAGGCAGGTGGATCTTTGTGAGTTCAAGGCCAGCCTGGTTTACAGAGTGAGTTCCAGGACATCTGGGGCTACAGGGAGACCCTGTCTCGAAAAGACCAAAAAAANTTTTTAAAAAAAATAAATACATAGATTGACAATTAATGAGAAATACATGATCAATTTCAAAATATGAAACATCTTTTTAATTTCAGTCCCTCTGTCATTTGTCAATGAAGACAAGCGGGAGATAGGTTTAGCTGTCACACGACACACAACACACACACACACACACACACAACACACACACACACAACACAAAACCCAGAATATGGTTGAAAAATCCAAACACAGGGATTTAATAATAGAGAACCATGGTATCATCAATGACAATTACTAAGAAAGAATACATTTTATTTAAACCTTATTTTTTAAAGGATATCATTCTATCACTCTGTTATCTCTAAGAAACTTGTCATGCTTTATTGTTTTTATTTTCTTTTTGACCTCATGATGGTAGTTGAACATAATGCTTATGGCTGTGTGCCCTTGTCTATTTTCCAAATGTCCTCTTCTCATAAGGTATTAGGTGAGAGCAATCATAGAGTTGGTGATTATGTATAGAATGGAATGCAATGGTTTTACCCTAGGTATGCAAGATCATCCATAGTAACAGGAAAAAGCATGTGGACATACAAACTGACTGCTCAGAAGACATGGTGTCCAGAAACTCAAGGAAAATCTCTTCTGATTATTTTAATTTTCAGGCAAATAGAAAGAAGAGAGTGAATGGGAAATTTGAGTGTTCTTTTTGTTGCTTTGGATTACTTTGGTTTTATTTGAGACCAAGTCTTACTATGTATTCATGATTTTACTAGAACTTAATTGAATCTATACAGTAGTCCAGATTAGACTGGCTATGAGCTCACAACACTCTACCTCTGTGCTCAAGTTCTTGGATTGCAGATATGTCCCGTTATACTATTATTCAAGTTTTGAAAAGAGAAATCGAGTAGAATACTATGAATAGAGTTGGAAAATACAACATAATTGCCAGTCCATTTGAAGAATTCTCTTGTTGTTAGTGAACTTGAATTTGAAGTGAAACAGTTATAATGAGTTACATTTGTCTTTATAACATGTCGGAGGTAACCAGCATGGAATATTGTGACAGGATAGTTAGGAGCAAGAGGAGTCAAGGAGTTAAAGGTTAAATAGAAGGAAATAAATGAATGGTACATCATGGACCTCTTTAGTCAAAATGGAGGAAGTGAGCATATTCTTTGTAAAGAATGGAGAAGGAGAAGGAGGAAAGAAGAAGGGAGGAAGAGAAGAAGAGAGGTGAGAGAAAAATTAGAGGATCCTAGGGAGTAAATAATTTTTAATAAGTCAGAACGGAAGAGTTGGTGGACAAGTGACATGTTCAACTAAAAAATATATATATATATATATATATATATATATAAATATATCATATAAATAGTGACCAAGTATAGCCTAGAAAAAAGGGATATAGTTAATGATGGCATACCACTTCCCTCCCACCTCTTGTCACGAGCCTGACAAGCCAGGAGTAATTAATAAATTAATTATTATTAACATCAATGAAATTATATGAATCACACAATTAAATCCAAAAGACAAAAGAAAATACCTATCAGAATTGAAAAAATTAATGAATCAGCTTCCCAAGTAGAACCCTGTCTTATCTCTTCCCCCATTTTGGTGTAAGAAACTGAGACAGTGGCTCCATGAAGTTTATATGGAAGCTGACACAATCTAAACTCTTCAGACTTGGGAGAGATGATGCTGTTAATGGAGACCAAGTCTGAAAGTGTGGCATCCACAAGAATCCATTGTCTACTTCTCTTCTGAAGTACAGGGAAAAGAATGTTTCAACCTAGGGGCAATTACACAAGACCAAACCAGTTGGTTACTGTTAGTATGATGTAGGCGAAATGGCACAGTGTAGCCTGAAGGCATCAATGCAGGAACAACTCTTACTCAGGAAAAGGACAGCCTTTTTGTTCTATTCAGATCTACATCTGATTCAGTGACATCTACTCTCATTTTACAAAACATTCTTCTTTAGTAAATCTACCAAGTTAAATATTAATAATAGAACAGCCTCCAAAACCACTAATAATAATTTTAAACAATAGCTGGATGCCTCACAGCTTAAATAAATTCCCACATAGAAGTAACTATAACAAAGGGCAACAAGAAGAATAGAATTAATCTAATAATATAATTTACTAGCTTAGAGATAGAAGAACCCTGATAATGTATAGATCACCTACATAACTCCAGGAACCACATAAGTTGGGGTGTAGCAGAAGAAATACTCCCACAATTGAAAAAGGCTGCATTAGAAGCCATAACAACATAATGAAGCTAAATTTCAGTTAAACTGACAAGGTAAAGGAAAGGTGGGACCCATGACTGTGTGGGTTTGGACATAGTTGCTTGCAAATTGTTTTTACATGAAAGATGCCTGTCTCACAAATTGTCACCTATTGTTAAAAAAAATAAACAAACAAAACAAAAGCAGAGAAAGAGTCAGAAAACTTATGGCAGAATGCATGATCTGCGATGGGGGAGGGTGGGGGTGGGGGGAGGGAAGGGGATATATGCCTGAACTGAAGTGGAAAATGATGTATAAAGACACAAACAATCAATAAAAAAAGAAAAAAGAAAAAAAAAGAAATGTAATAAAAGATGTTAGGAAATTTCCCGGTGCCACCTCATTCGTATTCACAAGGGGAACAGTGAAGGCTACTGGAGGCTTATAGATATGTAATAAACACAATGGTAACACATCACAGAACGCCAATGCCAAACTCAAATGAAGATCAAAAGCAGCACAGAGCTGCTGAAATGGACAGGAGGCCCCAAACTGAGCTGAGGAAGATTGGCGAGATCATCATCGAGGTGAGGGAGAGGAGATCTTTATTTAAGTGAGAGACTCTAGAAAGGCTGACTAAAATCAGTGGATGAACGTGAACTGAAAAGACATCTGGGTACACAAATTTGACCTGATAGCTTAAACAGATGACAGAATGCATGGAATCTGGTGGTTAGCTAGGAGGGTGTGGTTAGGAAGGAAGGTCTACATATGATTAAGATGTATTAGATGAAAATCACAAAAAACAATCATAAATAATATTCAAAGAAAAGAAAAAACAAATGTAAATTTCTTTCCTGACTGTAAAAAAGTGGAACAGCATATAAAGATGAGGAGCTCTGCACAACTATGCATAGCAGACAAATGAGGAAAGAGGAAACTAGGATAACGAACATGGCATCAAGTCCAAATAGTGGTCATGCAAATCTGATCATAGATGATCAAGCAAGTAGTGTGTTTGCTTGACAATAAAGCTTGCTTAGATTTATCTTTCTTTTCTCCAAACTATCTATTTTCATTCCAACTCCATGTGGTAGCTTCTCTTAACATTTGGTGGTTTATTTATTTAACTTGGAGAATTTACAATAAGAAAAAAGATGGAACACAGTAGGTGTTGAGAGGGTAACCCATGCTTAAAAATAAACTAGTATATGCTTAAAATTTGCTAAAGTTCCGGTAAAGAAGACACAGTTTTCACTATCAATATTCATCTCTGACATATTTTCTTTTTTTTTTTTTAAAAAAAAAAAAAAAAAAAAAGAAAATAATGTCAGAATGAATATTGATAGTGAAAACTGTGTCTTACAGGAACTTAAAATTTTAAGCACTATACTAGTTTATTAAATAAAGCATGGGTTTACCATAAACACCTAATGTTGTTCATATTTTTTTCTTATTGTAAATTCATTCAAAGTTAATAAATAAATGTTAAGAGAAGCTACCACATGGAGTTGGAATGAAAATAGATAGTTTGGAGAAAAGAAAGATAAATCTAAGCAAGCTTTATTGTCAAGCAAACACACTACTTGCTTGATCATCTATGATCAGATTTGCATGACCACTATTTGGACTTGATGCCATGTTCGTTATCCTAGTTTCCTCTTTCCTCATTTGTCTGCTATGCATAGTTGTGCAGAGCTCCTCATCTTTATATGCCTTGTCCATTTTTTACAGTCAGAAATTTACATTTGTTTTTCTTTTCTTTGAATATATATTTTATTGATTTTTGTGCATTTCATATAATACATCTTAATCATATGTAGACCTTCCTTCCTAACCACACCCTCCTAGCTAACCACCAGATTCCATGCATTCTGTCATATGTGTTAAGGCCTATCAAGTCAAATTTGTGTACCCAGATGTCTTTCAGTTCAAGTTCATCCACTGGAGTTTAGTCAGCCTTTCTAGAGTCTCTCCTTCTAAGAAGATCTCAACTCTCTCTCACCTAGAGATGATCATCTGCCAATAGTTCCTCAGCTCAGTTTGGGGCCTCCTGTCCATTTCTTCAGTTCTGTGCTGGTTTTTGTCTCATTTGAGTTTGCATGGGTTCTGTGAATGCTGTTACCATTGTTGTTTATTACCATATCTATAAACCTCCAGTAGCCTTCAATGTTCCCCTCTGTGAATAAGAATGAGTGCACAGGAAATTCATACACATCTTTATTAACATTTCTTTTTTTTTCTTTTTTCTTTTTTTTATTGATGTTTTGTGTATTTCATACATCATTTTCCAATTCAGTTCAGGCATATATCCCCTTCCCTTCCCCCCCACCCCACCCCTACCCATCGCAGATCATGCATTCTGCCATAAGTTTTCTGCATCTTTCTCTGCTTTTTTGTTTTGTTTTGTTTTCATTTTTTTTAACAATAGGTGATAATTTGTGAGTACAAGCATCCTTCATGTAAAACCAATTTGCAAGCAGTTGTGCCCAGACCCACACAGCTCATGGGTCCCACCTTTCCTTTACCTTGTCAGTTTAACTGAAATTTAGCTTCATTATGTTGTTATGGCTTCTAATGCAGCCTTTTTCAATTGTGGGAGTATTTCTTCTGCTACACCCCAACTTATGTGGTTCCTGGAGTTATGTAGGTGATCTATACATTATCAGGGTTCTTCTATCTCTAAGCTAGTAAATTATATTATTAGATTAATTCTATTCTTCTTGTTGCCCTTTGTTATAGTTACTTCTATGTGGGAATTTATTTAAGCTGTGAGGCATCCAGCTATTGTTTAAAATTATTATTAGTGGTTTTGGAGGCTGTTCTATTATTAATATTTAACTTGGTAGATTTACTAAAGAAGAATGTTTTGTAAAATGAGAGTAGATGTCACTGAATCAGATGTAGATCTGAATAGAACAAAAAGGCTGTCCTTTTCCTGAGTAAGAGTTGTTCCTGCATTGATGCCTTCAGGCTACACTGTGCCATTTCGCCTACATCATACTAACAGTAACCAACTGGTTTGGTCTTGTGTAATTGCCCCTAGGTTGAAACATTCTTTTCCCTGTACTTCAGAAGAGAAGTAGACAATGGATTCTTGTGGATGCCACACTTTCAGACTTGGTCTCCATTAACAGCATCATCTCTCCCAAGTCTGAAGAGTTTAGATTGTGTCAGCTTCCATATAAACTTCATGGAGCCACTGTCTCAGTTTCTTACACCAAAATGGGGGAAGAGATAAGACAGGGTTCTACTTGGGAAGCTGATTCATTAATTTTTTCAATTCTGATAGGTATTTTCTTTTGTCTTTTGGATTTAATTGTGTGATTCATATAATTTCATTGATGTTAATAATAATTAATTTATTAATTACTCCTGGCTTGTCAGGCTCGTGACAAGAGGTGGGAGGGAAGTGGTATGCCATCATTAACTATATCCCTTTTTTCTAGGCTATACTTGGTCACTATTTATATGATATATTTATATATATATATATATATATATATATATATTTAGTGTGAAACATGTCACTTGTCCACCAACTCATTCCTGTTATGACTATAAAAATTATTTTACTCCATAGGATCCTCTAATTTTTCTCTCACCTCTCTCCTCATCTTCTTCCTCCCCTTCTTCTTCTTCCTCCTTCTCCTTCTCCCTCTTTACAAGAATATGCTCACTTTCCTCCATTTTGACCTAAAGAGTCCATGATGTACCATTCAATTTATTTCCTTATATTACACCTTTAACTGCCTTGACTATCTCTTGCTAATAATATCCATGTCACAATATTCCATAGCTGGTTAACTCAGACATAGTTATAAGAAAATGTAAATCATTATAACTGTTTTCACTTCAAATTCAAGTTCACTAACAACAAGAGAATTCTTCAAATGGACTGGCAATTATGTTGTATTTTCCAACTCTATTCATAGTATTCTACTCGATTTCTCTTTTCAAAACTTGAATAATAGTATAACGGGACATATCTGCAATCCAAGAACTTGAGCACAGAGGTAGAGTGTTGTGAGCTCATAGCCAGTCTAATCTGGACTACTGTATAGATTCAATTAAGTTCTAGTAAAATCATGAATACATAGTAAGACTTGGTCTCAAATAAAACCAAAGTAATCCAAAGCAACAAAAAGAACACTCAAATTTCCATTCACTCTCTTCTTTTCTATTTGCATGATAAAATTAAAATAATCAGAAGAGATTTTCCTTGAGTTTCTGGACACCATGTCTTCTGAGCAGTCAGTTTGTATGTCCACATGCTTTTTCCTGTTACTATGGATGATCTTGCATACCTAGGGTAAAACCATTGCATTCCATTCTATACATAATCACCAACTCTATGATTGCTCTCACCTAATACCTTATGAGAAGAGGACATTTGGAAAATAGACAAGGGCACACAGCCATAAGCATTATGTTCAACTACCAGTCATGAGTCAAAAAGAAATAAAAACAATAAAGCATGACAAGTTTCTTAGAGATAACAGAGTGATAGAATGATATCCTTTAAAAAATAAGGTTTAAATAAAATGTATTCTTTCTTAGTAATTGTCATTGATGATACCATGGTTCTCTATTACTAAATCCCTGTGTTTGGATTTTTCAACCATACTTCTGGGTTTTGTGTGTGTGTGTGTGTGTGTGTGTGTGTGTGTGTGTGTGTCTGTGTGTAGTGTGACAGCTACCTATCTCCCGATGCTCTTCATTAGACAAATGACAGAGGACTGAAATTAAAGACTGTTTCATATTTTGAAAATTTGCATAATGTATTCTCCAGTAATTGTTCAATATATGTATTTATTTTTTTAAAAAAACTAATAGCTGTACTGGGGACATAGCTTTGTTGTAAAGTTCAGTTCTAGTTTGTAATGGGCTCAATGTAATCCCCAGTATTGTGTGTGAATGAGCACATACATGTGTGTTCTCTCTCTCTCTCTCTCTCTCTCTCTCTCTCTCTCTCTGTCTCTCTCTCCCTCCCACTTCTAACAGTTGCTTGCTTATTGCTTTATTCATTTATAAATATATATTGCATTTTTTGCCTCTTCTGTTTTTCTCATTTGTACATTATCCATCCAAGATGGACAGTGAAAAGAACCCAGAATAAAATTGCTGAAGTATACCGAAGTATAATAGGCTACCTCTGAAGTTTTTTACTTATAGCTACACATTTAAGGGAAATGAGAAAATATATGTACTTTCAAAATGAAACCTATATTCCTAAGGTACAAGGAACATTTTAGAAGAGGGAATGGAATAATTCTACTAGCCAGAGGGACAAGACAATGTCTGCAAGCTAATTCAGGATTGGGAAGCTAGTCCTTGAAATCTCAACAGTATTGTTGCCTAACAAGAGCTGGATAATGTCAAAACCAGCTGACATGCCAATTTGCATGGCGAAATTTTATGGCATCCCACCTTAATATGAAGAGGTATAGGGAATTGATTGATGCTGAGGGTGGAAGAATCAGTGTTCACCAGAGACTAGCTCACTGAGAGGCTATCAAATCCTAAGTGGGCAGCCCTAAACGCAGGTACACAGGAACACCAATAAAAGGAATCAATATGTTATACATAAATAAATATTCATGAATGTGTGTGTATGTAACAATAATAATCAAAGAAATGCACAAGGAATTCTGAGGGAAAGCAGGGCATGATAGACGTTAGAAGGGGGATTGTGTGGTGGAAATAATGCAAATATAATACTCATGTAATAATTCTCAAAAATAAAAATGAAAAATAAGTAAAAATTCTATCAATTCTATATTGTATCCATTCAATAAATAAAAATCACTAAAAGTTTATAATATTATAATTAATTAAAGCAATCGTGTGTGTGTGCGTGTGTGCGTGTGTGCGTGTGTGCGTGTGCGTGTGTGCATGTGTGTGTGTGTGTGTGTGTGTGTGTGTGTGTGTGTGTGATGTACTGTTGAGGGCCTTCTAGAAAAATACTTCTCCCTGCCCATTTCTCTTGACCACAGTGATTATGCCCTGCTACCTTCATAATTCAGTTTGCAAAATGCAATTTATTTTCTCTTCTAGTCTTCTTCCGGAATGTGATTAGTTGCACCCTATTGCTGGTTGATGATATATAGGGACATATGAGAAAACTTCTTTTGACATGGCATCTAGGAAAACTTCCCCTCTTTGATTAGTTGGGAAAATGTGAAAAGAGAGGGGTCTCACTAGTATGGTGACTATGGCTGCTAACTATAGTTCTCCCTTTAAATGAGGTTTTATAAAACTATATCTAAAATTATGGCATCCCTCTTGTGACATGAAGGGAAAACTTATATTAACAACTGAGTTTTCTTTTTTTTTATTTTTGTATGTCTATGAATGTACTGTCTGCATGCAGGTTGGTGCACCCGTGTCGTTTAATGCCTCGGAGGTCAGAAGAGAGTTTCGGGTTCCCCTGGAACTGGAGCTAAAGACGGTTCTCAGCTGCCATGTGGTTGCTGGGGATCGAACCCAGTTCCTTTGCTAGGCTACCTCTCCAGCCCAGAACTGAGTTTTCTATAGCAACAGGCTGGAAACCTGAAACTCTTATTTTACCTATTTAAAGATACTTTGGGAATATGCCTGCATTGAACTGAAAAACGATGTCTGAAATACACAAAACATCAATAAAAGCATTATTAAAAAGATACTTTGCCCATTTGCTTCCAC
This sequence comes from Rhizomys pruinosus, assembly GCA_009823505.1. Lineage (NCBI taxonomy): Eukaryota > Metazoa > Chordata > Mammalia > Rodentia > Spalacidae > Rhizomys > Rhizomys pruinosus. Next base: position 1,352,531 of record VZQC01003749.1, on the reverse strand, counting down.
AACACTTAAAACTACATTATAATAAAATTAAAACTGATTTTAATATAAATTAATTATTATGAATAGCAATAAATATATGTTTTCTAAAACAGTACTGTTTTGATCATCTAGCTCCATATGTACTTATATGTTTTTATTTGTCTCCTTAAAATTCTAAAATTTAGGTTACAATTTAAAAGATATGAGCATTTAAATGTTTTCCATTTTTAATATGTATTGCCATTTTCAGCAGTCACCAAAATGATTTAGTTAAACACTATAGTCTAATTTTTTTTTGGACTTTTCGAGACAGGGTTTCCCTGTAGCCCCAGCTGTCCTGGAACTCTCTCTGTAGACCAGGCTGGCCTTGAACTCACAAAGATCCGCCTGCCCCTGCCTCTGAGTGCTAGGATTAAAGACGTGCACCATAACGCCTGGCAGATCAAGTCCAAAATTTAAAAAAAAAAAGTCTTCTTGCTTTGAGTTTAAGTTGTAAACATCTTTGGGACACTAACAAACTACATGTTAATTGCTGCCAATTTCCTGTAGATGCTCTATTAAAAATATCTTGTTTATATAAAAGCATTGTGGATTGTTAACTAAAACTTTATTCATTTGTGATCATTAACTAAGCTTACTTACAAAATTACTCATACAGTTCCAGGAAAAGCATGGATTTTAATAGTTTCGGGATTCCTAGAAAAGATATGTCTCTGCCCTCATGTGGATTTATGACCTGCTATCTACTGACAGACACAGAGCTACCTCTAAGTGCATGCCACGTACTAGGGTTGTAATAACTAACCTTTCTGAACTGCAAATCTTCAGATGGCAATAAGGACACAAGTGTTGTGAAATCGAGTTTATCATTTTGCTTTACTTTTTTATTTTTACCAAGAAACATGACTGTTTCTTGACTTTTCCATGCTCTTCAAGATTCTCACCAGTGTAATTCTATCAGTTTTACATTTTTGTTTCATACTTTAAGTGAGTATAAATATGTTAACTATGAGCCTGTTTTTGTTTGCATACTTGATTTTTATTAGTTGTTGTTCTGTATATATTTCAGAACTGTGTTTGACATTGGTTATAATAGTAAGATGACTGAATAATTTCTCTTCAAAAGAAAATGTTCTGAAGAGTATAAGGATGTAGGACAAGTGTGAGGTGGCAACTATGTTGGCACTCTGGCAGTCTTGCATGGCTCCATATAACCCACATTGGCAAGGCTCAAATGAAGTCTTCTGTCACTAGTTTTAGGGGAAACCCCTAGGTACTGCCTTAGAAAATGGAAGGATTGGGAAATTTATGATGAAATTGTAAGGTCGTTTCCATCTACCTGCCTATCTTGCAGAAGACTGCCAGAAGGCAGTTTCTCATTCTTCAAACCTGTGTCACTGGGTCCAGGGAGTCATGGGACATTCTATCACCCTATAATTAAGAAAAAGATACAATTATCAAACTGCTTAGATAAAAGCAAACAGACTCCTTGTCAACAAGGCAGGTTACTGCCCATGTTGTTTCCATCCAGCTCATTTAATTTGCTGTTGTATGTATAAAGAGATACATAAAGGTAAAACCAAATTGACCTTGCTCTAAATCTACCTTTATTCATTGCTTCCTTACCAGAAGAATTTATCAGCCAGTTTGACAAACTATTAAACTAAACCAACCAATCATGTTCCCATGATAAAAAGGGGGCTCAACTGTAATTTGTTCATGAAATTTTTTATATAGTCAGTAATATCAGAAAGATTCTTCCTCAAAAGATGTCTTCTATTAAGCTCATGAGTTCTCCACTGCTGTAGTGGAGTTGCTTAGAAAAGACAGGTACTTAGACAAATAGTCCACTTGGACATCAGCCATAATAACATGCTAACTATACAAATATAAAACAAGATAAATCTTATAAATATTCATTTTTCCAAATATATATTTTTATTGATTCTTACATGTTTTACATACCTTAATCATATTTAAACCCTCTCCCCTATTTGCCCCCTCCTATTGCCCCCCCCACTGAATTTCATGCATTCTGACATATATGTTAAGGCCTAGAGAGTCAAATTTGTGTCCCTAGATATTCTTCAGTGTGAGTTTATCCACTGGAATCTATTAAATCTATTTAGTATCACTCCCTTAAAGAAGAGAATTGTATGACATACTGAGTAACATCATTGTTATCTGCAAACAACTGTGTCATTGTATTGTAGAATCCCTTAAAAATAAAAAAAAAATAAAAAAACAAAAACAAAAAATGAACCTATAAAAANNNNAAAAAAAAAAAAAAAAAAAAAAGAAGACCAATTCTTCCTCACTCAGCAGTGATCAGTTGCTTATATTTCCTCCACTAATTTGGGACCTCCTGCCAATTTCACAGTTCTATGCTGGGCTTACTTTTCGTTTGGGTTTGTATAGATCTTGTTCATGGTGTCACAATTGTTGTAAGTTCATAAAAGCAAGTTCTCAGAAATCTAGAAAACTGTTTCTTCGTGGTCATCTACTAATCCTGGCTATTATAATCTTTCTGCCACCTCATATGCAATGGTCCCTGAGCCCTGGACTGGTAAGGTTTAATATAGAGGTACTTTCCAGGGACACACACTCTGTACTTGATTATTCTCTACATTTTGGACAGTTGAGGCTTTCTGTGTTAATCACCGTCTGTTGTATGGAAGCTTCATTGGTGAGAGTAAAGTGATGCATTAGTATTTTCTCTACCCCAGTTAAAGTATGTTCTGTGGTCCTTACATGTACTAAATCCATTGTTGATGCGTCACTTTTGTCTAGGGATGTGACAGACATAGGGTTTCCTTTTGTTGTATATCCTTCTATTCTTTTAGTTAGATGTAATTCTTTTTATTTATTTATTTATTTATTTATTTATTTATTTATTTATTTATTTTGGTCTTTTTCAAGACAGGGTCTCCCTGTAGCCCCAGCTGTCTTGGAACTCACTCTGTAGACCAGGCTGGCCTTGAAATCACAAAGATCCGCCTGCCTCTGCCTCCCAAGTGCTAGGATTAAAGGTGTGCACCACCAATTCTTAGAGTTATAATGCTCTATTATATATTTTTTATTTTTTAATTTAAAAATCATTGAAAATGATTCATAAGCATATTAGTGATTTCATGCATTTCTTTCAAGTGGGTTTATCAGTTTTTGTCTAAAACATTGTACTTAAGCAAACTGAAGTTCTTTTTTTATTTGATTGCTGTTTTCATTAGCAATCAATTATTTTGCAACATACTCAGCCTGTAGGCTACATCTACAGCCAAGAAGCCATTTTTTGCAAGCTTTCAATGAATACTGTCAAATTCCTTTTTACCAGGCCTGCAGACTTCCATTCTCACTAACATCTGTAGTAACTAATTTTTAGTTCTGAGTGTGCAAAGAAACTTCTGTAATCTTGCAGATATTTATATTAAATTTGTGAGAAACTGAAGACAATTATATAAAGACCCAACAAAGAAATGGAAGAACTAGATAAATGATTTTTCATAGTCAAATATATATTGTATATTTGCTGATATTCTTTGACATAATTTTTCTTGGTTAATTAAAAAATATAGTATATAAATACTGTGTCTATAATGACTAACATATGTTGGTGTGGATTTGAGGTCCCATATGTTACCTCAAATTTCCAGAAAATTTTACAAAAAATTATAGGAATATGTAGTATATTTTTTTACCAAAAAATCCAGTAGACTAATATCTCTTTACTATTACAAGAGAAATTGAATCAGTTAAGTGTCTAAGGAAGTATAAGAAATTTCCCATAAACAAAATGGACACATGCACCTAAGCATTGATTTTGCAGAAATTTTCATCAAACATATTGGTGCTGTTTTCCCCTGCCTGGCAAGAATGAGGTACTACTGCCCTTAGTCTTGATAGCCTGGCCAAAGTGGTATTTATCAAATTCCTTCACTGCAAAGTCACTCCTTTCCTGTTTCCCATACTTTGCCCTTTGGAAGGAAGTCATTTTATGTATTCTATACTCAATAATTAGAGAATTATGTATATCCTCTTCCCATTGTAATTAACCACACGCCCAAGACCACTCATACTGTAGCATCAGTTTGGGAGCAAATATGTAATTTATTTCTTGGCATGTAAAACCCTGAGACCCTGGCTTGTAAGACTGGCATTTAAGCCAAGTCTCCTTCTTTTCTGCTAGCACAAGTACTTTTTCCACAGCATCTCAGATAAGTACTTTACATTTTATCAGTTAATGGTTATCCTCGGGAAGTATTATATAAATTATGAGCACTGTTTCTCAAATTTAATATGCAGATTTGCTGAAAGCAATTGTTAGCATGCAGAACCATAATTCTCAGGCTACTTATTCAGTCATCTATTCTAGACTTTAGACATTTAAAGATGTTTTAGAGCTGTTTTAAATTTGTAGAATCTTGTGAAAACAGTGCAGAAGACTCTTGTTTATAATAGATAGTATTTCAGCAGTCTTATAAACATCTGATGTTATTATCATATTTCACAACTATGGGGCTCATATTAACTTATTATTATTATTGTTATTATTGTTATTAAATAAAATCCTTCCTTTATTCTTATTTCTGTTCTTTTATATTTCTTTTTTTTCCAGTTTTAGCTTCCCATGAGAATATCGCACAACAGTCGAACACTGTATCCTTCAGTTTTCTACTAACTATGGAATCTTTCTCAGATTTGCTTTGTTTTTTTATCACCTTGATAGACGTGGGATTTGATGAATTATTTTGTATACAACCCATCTAATTGAATTTGTCTGAGATTTTCTTCATGATTATCCCAAGGTAATAGATGTTTGGGAGGAAGACTAAAGAGATAAATGACCAGTCCCACCATATCACTTATGCTGTTGATGTTCACATTGATTGCTTGGCTGAAGAGGGGCGTTTCAAGCTTATAGGCTGTAAAGTCACACATTTTATATGCCTTATACTTTGAAGGGAACCATTATGTACATTTGACATTTAAAGTGTAAAAAATTGTAGCTGGACATGGTGGTGCATGCCTTTTATCCCAGCACTGGGAGGCAGAAGCAGGTGTGGATCTCTGTGATTTCAAACCTAGCCTAGTCTACATAGCAAGTTCCAGGCCAACTCCAGCTGCAGGGTGATCCTGTCTCAAAGAGACCAAAGAATTTGTGTTTTGTCTTCTTGAAGGTAGTGTATCTATGTGAATTATTAAAATCTTATTCAGAGGGAGAGTTCTATTCTCAAATTTGTTTATGCGTCTGCTCAATTACTTAGTTATAAAACACAGACATATTGTTTTATTCTTTGAGTCATCGCCCAATAATACTTTTAATTAAAATTATTTTAAATAATTAATTAATTGTGTGTGTGTGTATTCATGTGTATATGGAGGTCAGAGAACAACTTGTGGGAGTTGGGTCACTTCTTCCACCATGTTGATCTTGAGATTGAATTCAGGCGATCAAGCTTGGCTAAAACGGCCTTTACCACCTGAACCATCTCATTGGCCCCATTCTCTTCATTCTTCATTTTGATACTATTAATTGGACTTGGGCCACTTGGAATAAATTCAGTTGGCTCCTTCAACTTTTTGACACATTCCCATCGTTTTTTATTTTTTTTCTTTCTTTAACCACATCCTTACTTTTAGACATGATACAATGATTGAGGGTCACCCCAGTCCTGTCAACGATCTATTTATCCAGGAAGACCTCATACCTTTTTTTTTCCAGATAGTATTATTAGAAATCAAGTCATATGATTATATCTCTATTCTTTATATGATTGTCTTTCTATTGTCTATCATCTATCTCTCCCTATCTTGGAAGAAAGATATAGGAGTGTAAAAAGTAGGAAACTAGTGGATGACAGGCCTATTATTTCGACTCATATAATCAATGAACCCTATGTAGCTACCAGTATAAAATATTTATCCCAATATTTGCTCTCTTTTAGGTTGTTAAGAATTTAGTAGAACTCTATTTGTAAGCAGGGATTAGTGACTGCATGCCATGGAGAATAACTAGAAAATAAATATCTTGTTTAGTGAGTTTCAGTTTGTTCCTCCTGCTTGTAAAATGGGCATAATCGCTTATTGATCATAAATGAATGTATTCATGAATCACTGCCTGCATTAGGCACTTTAACTTCACTATCTATTCTAATATTTTCATCATGCTCATTTGATAGAGGCTATTCTTGATCATATTTTACAGATGAGGAAATTGAGGTTCTAAGAAATAAAGGGAAATTTACAAAGGTTACATGGTCCATAGATGCTTCATTCTGAATTGGAACCTAAGGGTATCTGGTTTTAAAGCTAATTCTCATAAGCAACTGACTTTCACAGTTCAAGGGACACGAGTATAACAAGTTATAGAGAATAGAGTGACATCCAAAAAACTGAAGAATCCTAAAAAGACAAGACAAATTTGTCTAGGTTTTGTCAGTAACCATAACCAAGGTTATACACTCTGTCCTTGGATTGTCAAAGTATTTCCTTCTCCTATATGTAATGTGACATATACCCGCCTCTCACAATGATCCTCATTACATAAATGATCCAGGACTGAAAGGAAAGGTGATCCTATTTTATGCTTTGAAAATGTGGATAACAGATTTCTGGCATTGTGTGACATTAGTCTTTTAAGCTTTAAAAGTCCGGGAATTACATAGTTGATGTATTTTTTTAAAGATGTCACTTAATTTCTTAACATAAGCTGAATGTCAGTGTTAAAATCCAAAAGTATTCAGGTGTCACTTATATATCTGCATACGGATTTTTTTTGCTATCTAATCTGATCTTTTTTTTAAATTTATATTTATTTTTTATGTGTATGAATGTAGTGTCTGCATGCGGGTCTGTGCACCCGTGTCGTGCAATGCACTGGAGGTCAGAAGAGGGTGTCAGATTCCCCAGGAACTGGAGTTGATTTATGTGTGGACTGTATATATGCATATTTGGGAATAATATAAAATTCACGGGAACAAAAAAGAGAGAATAGGTTTATTCAAAGAACTGACCAAAACAGTAAACTTGTGCATAGAAAGGGTTATAAAAGACTAAGAAAAAGATGCAAGACAGGACTTAACATGTATGACAGAATCCATGAGCTCTGGTGGGGAGAGGGGGGGCGTGAGGGGTGGGTGTGGATGGGGGAATGAGTCTAAATTTGATTAAGAAATGTTGTATGAAATGCACTCAATAAAAATTAACTTTAATAAAAAGATGGTTCTTAGCCGTCATGTGGGTGCTGGGGATCGAACCCAGATCCTCTGCAAGAGCAGTCAGTGCTCCTAACCTCTAGGCCATCTCTCCAGCCCCTCTAATCTGAGATTTTAAACACTTTAAAAGTTACACTTGTTGGGCTGGAGAGATGGCCTAGCGGTTAGGAGCGCCAACTGCTCTTACAGAGGACCCGGGTTCAATCCCCAGCACCCACATGGCCGCCAAGAACCGTCTGAAACTCCAATTCCAGGAGAACTCCAGTTCCAGGGGAATCTGACACCCTCTTCTGACCTCTGTGGCATTGCACGACATGGGTGCACAAACTTGCATGCAGACAGTACATTCATACACATACAGCAATAAAAAAAAAGTTACACTTGCTTGCTTGTATGCTTATTTGTTTCAGTAGGCATGCTATGGCACATATGTGGATGTCAGAGGACAACTTTCAGGAGTCACTTCTCTCCTTACAACATGTGACTCCAGGGGATTGAACTCAGTTTCTTGGGCTTGGCAGCAAGCAAATGCCTCTATTTACTGTGCCAACTCACCACCCTTATAATCTGATCATATATATATATGCAAAATATTTTATATCATCTCTATGAGCTTATTTTCCCAATTAATGCTTTATAATTAGACTTTAACATTACAAAGACTTGAAAATTATAAATTTGTCATAGATCGTTTTAAGAAATTATTTTGTGACATAGCATTGGTACCAAGAAGTTTCTATATTTTAATTTTCTCTAAAAATAAAATACCCTATAAATACTCAGTAATTTTAAATATTTGCTTAAAGATAAGATAAATTCATATATGTAAAATAAAATTCAAAGTATATTTTTTGAATTTTATTTTACATTTATGAGTTAGTTCTATGCAGTGGTAAAGAAAGATGATATCATGAAATTTGCAGGTAAGTGGATGGAACTAGAAGATATTATGTTAAGTGAAGTAACACAGTCCCAGAAAAACAAAAGATGAATGGTATCCTTCATCTGTGGATGCTAGCACCAAGTACCTAGTTCTAAGGCAAACTGAGCAAAATTAATGCTATATTCCTCACGATCTGAACACAGCCGTGTTATTATATTATGAATCCCTAGAAAGGTCCTAGAACTAACCTACCATTTATTTTCAGACTATGGAGTTTTAGTGTATGATGGTGGACATGTATACATTTTATAGTGTAACATGAAGTTAAAATGGAAAAAGGTGAATCAAGAACTATGATATGGAAATAATACACAGTTTTCCAGAAGATACAATTTTAGTATAGGTGTGATATATCAGGCTGGTGTAACTTAGCCTTTCTGGGTGCTTAATGACCATACTTAATACCCATACCAATTTGGCTGAGGGACCTAAAGGATAACTTTGTTCCTTGCCCTCAGAGGTCAACTAAGTCTCAGGGGAATATGCATGGAGGCATCTCCTGAAATGTTTTGCAAATGTGAGTCACCAGTCTTGGAGGTCTTGGCGATCCACTAACGGGACTCCAGCCAGTGTCCAGTCTATAAACAGGAAAGTCTACTCATGCTTCAAAAAGAGAAGCCTGGTCTAGCAAGACCTGTGTCCTTGAGTGATGGGACTGGTGGTTAAAAAACCAAAAGGAGCCAGGGGCTCCCCCCCCCCCCACAAAACAAAACAAAACAAAACCGAGTGACCCTTGAGGACCAGATCCTCAACTGACCTTGAGAAAACAGAAAAATTGGTTAATCTGGGCTGACTGTGTGGCCTTAAGCATCCAAAAGGAAAGTATAACCAGAAATAATAAGGTCTGAGAAATTGTATTTCAGATATAAAACTTGAGAGTCCTTCAAACCTTCAGTGGCAGATGGGGACTACTAAGATATCCTGCTTGTAGACTTAGTGGCTACTGGGATTTCAGCCTCTTTAGAGTGTAGACAGCCATTGTTTGACTACCCATGCTATGTCATGGAGGCCAGTGCAGGAAGATCAAGACAGGACACACGCTTGCTAGACCTCATTTGGGTGACTATGGAGGAGAGGGACCCCAGTGTGGAGCACAGGTGCATGATTGATGGTTGTTTGGGTTTGCCAAGGAGGAACCTTCACGCACTTCCTTGGGGAAAACATGACATCTTTTGGTTAAAAAAAAAAAGATTATATTTAACAGTTAAAAATATTTTGTAAAATAATATTTTCTCTTTTTATTGCTACATGCTACAACCATTCATAATTTACCGTTATGTAATCCTATGGTGTGTTCTGTAATATAGGAATATTAATATTCATATTCCAAAAAGGAGAGAATGTAAAGTTATATTTCTTTTTACCTGCATGCAACTTTACTGTTAAAATGTGAATCTTTAAACGTGCTTTGGAATTAGCCTATAGTTTATTTTCAGATTTTATAATTTTGATTTATGTGTAGAGTGTATATATGCATATTTTGGAATAATATAAAATTAAATCAAATGGGAACAAAAATGAGACAGAAAAACCTATTCAAAGAACTGACCAAAACAGTAAACCTGTGCACAGAAAAGGTTATAAAAGACTGAGGAAAATATGCAAGACAGGACTTGTGTATGACAGAATCTATGAGCTCTGATGGGAGGTGGCAGTGGCATGAGGGGTGGGCATGGATGGGGGAATGAGTCTAAATTTGATTAAGAAATGTTGTATAGGGCTGGAGAGATGGTCTAGCAGTTAAGAGCTCCGACTGCTCTTGCAGAGGACCCGGGTTCAATCCCCAGCACCCACATGGTGCCTGAGAACCGTCTTTAACTCCAGTTCCAGGGGAATCTGACACCCTCTTCTGACCTCCGCAGCATTGCACGACACGGGTGCACAAACCTACACGCAGACAGTACATAATAAATATATTTACAAAAGAAGTATAACTTTAAAAAAAGAAATGTATGAAATGCACTCAATAAAAATTAAAAAGTTAAAAATTCAAAGTATATATCTTTGCTTAATTAAATTAATTTTATTTTATGTACATTAATATTTTGCTTAAATGTATATAAGTTCACCTATGTCACCAGAAGAGGTGGTCAGATAACCTGGAATTAGTGTTAGCTGTTATGGTTGCTGGGAGCAGAATTCAGATCCTCTGCAAGAGCAGGCAGTCCTCTTAACCTCTCCAGCCCCAAGTATATTCTTTTTCAGTTTGCAATTAATTTTATATTAAAATATGCAAATAATTCTATACATTTAAAAATATTTTATTTATTATTTTTATTTTGTGTGTATGAGTGTATCACCTTCATGTGTGTTAAGTGCATCCGTGCCATGCAATACCCACAGAGAATGAAGAAGGCATTGGATTCCCCTGGAACTGGAGTTACTAACAATTGTTAACCACTCTCTGTGGGTGCTGGGAATTGAACTCAGGTCCTCTGCAAGAGCAAATGGTGCTCTTAGCCACTGAGCCATCTCTCCAGCCCCTAAAATCTTTTAAAATCAAGAATCCTCCTACCACTTACATTGACAATTGCCATTTCTTTTATTTTTTTATTTATTTATTTATTTTTGGAAATCTTCAATTCTTTTTTTTTAATTTAATTTTTATTGATGGTTTATGCATTTCGTACATCATGTTCCAATTCAGATCAGGCATATTTCCCTTTCCCTTACCCCCCACCCCCACCCCATCCCAGATCATGTATTCTGCCATAACTGTCCTGCATCTTTCAGGTTTTTTTTTTTTCAGTTTTTAGCTATAAGTGATAATCCATGAGTATAAGCATCCTTCGTGCAAAAACAATCTACAGACTGTTGTGCCCAAACCCCCACAGTCCCACCATCCAGTGGGGGGTGACAGGTTGTTTGTTCAATCAAGTTGATCAAGTGAGTGTCCAGGCTACATCGCTGTAGTTTCACCATTCACCCCAATCGCAGCCTTTACATTCTACCACGCCCCCTCTTCTGCAGATTGTTCCCTAGGCTTAGAAAAGGGGCACAGGTGGATGAGAAGTAAAACTGTCCTCTCTCTCTGGAGCTGTTGACTTGGATTCTGGTCAATTCTGGCTGTTTCCTTTCATGGGCTGACAGTTTGTTCAGGAGTAACCTTTCGATCCTACTAATGAAGCACAAGCAATTAGATATATAGGTATTTAAGCAGCACTAATATTTATGGTAGGTTACTTTGGCATAGACACATATGTTTGGATGATATGTTAATCCATGAATTACATTTTTACCCCCTGATAAATGTGACAGGGTCTTACTGTGGCTTATAACATCTCCTAACCTGTAGAGGATGTAGGCTTGTGGCATCAGCCATGGGTTATTCCTCCAAGGAGAGAGCCAATAGCCAATTAGATTTGGGATAGTCATTTCTTACTGATTAATGAAAATTATGGATTTGCCATAAGAAAATTTTAGCTTATCCTTTAAATTTTATTTTCCTAAGCTTGAGCCCTGACTGATCTTGCAGAGGACCAGAGGTCATTTCTTAGCATGCACATGGCACCTAACAATCATCCAAAACTCCAGTTAATTAAAGGAGATCCAACACCCTCTTCTGACATCTGTAGAGATTGCACAACATGGGTGCACCTAGCTACATGCAAGTAACACACTCATACACATACAATAGATAAAAATTTTAAAAATATTTGCCTATGAATTTTTATTTATTTTTTTTAATTTTATTTATTTCCGTATGTGTATGAATGTATTGTCTGCATGCAAGTCTGTGCACCCGTGACGTGCAACTCCACGGAGGTCAGAAGAGGGTGTCGGACTCCCCTGGAACTGGAGTTCTCCTGTCATTGGAGTTTCAGACGGCTCTCGGCCGCCATGTGGGTGCTGGGGATCAAACCCGGGTCCTCTGCAAGAGCGGTCGGCGCTCTTAACCGCTAGGCCATCTCTCCAGCCCCGGATTTTTAAAGCTATTAATTGTGCACAGGTGCCTTTCTGATGCCTCTATTTCCAGGAGGAAAGATACTCAGAAAAAAGTGCGATATAGGGCATAGGAAAAAACCTTTTATCTGTCTGCATTTTTAGTGGTGACATGAAGGATTAATGATGCAGATAAAGAAAATAATTGAATCGTTGTTATGACTTGCTTAATAAAAGCAGACTTGCACCACTATTGTATTTAATGTTGAATAATATTTACAATGTAATCATTTTTATGTAGGCTGAATGAGAAGATATATGTGAATATGTAGTAAATTATGTGCTCCTCTTTATGGGATATCGTACTTATCATCGTTGGGCTATTTATTTCCTAATCAAATTACTATTGAAGGAATTGCCACGCGTTCTATCATCTTTCCCTAAGTATAAACAAAACAGACTATGGTTATTAAACTATATTTTAAAATAATTTTTTCAAACAGTACAGAGTTTACCTTTTGTGTTAGCTTTATATACTATAACAAATATCTGAATTAAATCAATTGAGAAAGAGTAAAAATTTGTCTTGACACCGACATTTGAAAGTTTCTTGTCAGTTGACATGATGTTTTGAGATCTCTAGTAAGGGTTGCATTGCGGTGATAATAGATGTTTGAGGGATATGCTTACCTCACTGTGGCCAGGAAACAAACAGAGAGAGGTTTAAGAATGGTTTAGATTTCAAAGTCTCTTTTAAGGGAATGCCCAGAATGCGTTATTTTTTTTTTTTCCATAAGCTTTATCTCAAAAGTTTTTTTTTTTTTTTTTTAATTAGCACTAGCACTATGAGCAGGAGCCCAACCTTTCCACTCACACGATTTTAGGTTTATAGAGCTTCAGAATCTTCTTAAAGTTTTTTTTTTTCCACATAGATTGCATGTTCCTATTAATGCTTTTGTTATGGCTAAATGGGTTTTAGGAGGCAGGCCAGTGGCCAAATGTTGATTCTGCTTAATGAACTCAAGCTTTAATCCCAGTAGTCGTATTCAGACAACACTGCCATTTGTGTATTAGCTTGGCAAGTCTCTTTTTGACCTCTCTTCCAGTCCTCTACCCTACTGTGTGCACTTACATTGCACTCATTTCACCCCTTGTGAGTCTAAAAGTTCCCAAGTAAGGTCATTGCCTTGTGGATATTCCCTCCTAGTGGTCAGTCATAAGCAATTCTACTTTCTCTTTGGAAATAGTTTTCATCCTAACTGTTCAAACCTCTACCCACTCCCACGCTCCATTTTTTTTCTTCTCCAAGTTAATTTCCATAGGCCCTATGAAACGTTTACCCTCCTAAAAGTGTTTTATATCTTTAACTGGCAGCAATGAGTCTATATCATCTTGTCACTGTGACTGCTGTCAGATTAAAAAGGTAAATGTAAGAACAAAACAAAACAAAAAATCCACAACTCATCCTACAGGAGTAGAACTGGTATTTTGGATTCAAGTACAAATCATCAAGTTTCATTTTTTTCCTTCTGTCATGTCAGGGGTTTACTTGTCTAGCGGGTTTTATGAAACTAGAATTTGAAAAACATTGTAATAAAAATAAAAACTACCAAAGACTAAGTTCTTACTAGGTTTTAATAAGTTCTAATCACTGTATGTTTCTTGTACCACTTTACAATTAGAACAACTCTTACAGTCAGTTATTATTTCTGGCACTGGGTTATATTAGATTGTTAATGTCTACTCAATAAAAAAATTGACCAGACATTTAAGAAATGAAAAGTTTCCTAATGTTCTATATATCTTATGTGGTATTCCTTTGGATCCTAAGGCTACTCTTAATGTGTTACTGCATAGCTTTTCAAGGAATACCTTGAAGAATTATACTGTCCTAATACTGTCCTTTATTCATATGATTTATGAATATTAATTGAAGATTTATTTTGTGTCATGCAGATTCTAGGTACTGAACATAAGCACTAGTTTCTTTCCTTCTGTTTTAGGACTTATTCTGTTTAAAATTTAGCCTGCTAGATTTTTGAGAAATATATAGATAATCCTCATGTGTTCCGTGCATATGAACACTCAAAAGTTGAATGATAAAATGATATAGGAAAATTATTTGAGCAGGAACCAGGTCTGGCTCTTGTGTTTAATACTCTTATGGAATTAAAAATATTCACTTACATATATCAGCCTAAATTTCCTCATCCTGGAATAGAAATTATCATCCTTGCTTTATTAACTTACTGAATCTTGTAAAGATCAAAGATGTGAGGGACTCCCGTGCTTAGAAAGGTTCTAGATACTACACATTTTATTATTTATTTTATTGCTATTGTGAGAGACTGGGTAAGTAGTGGATATTATTTTCAACTTGATAGGGAAGGCATTGACAGATAGTGGAAAATGAGACTGAGAAATCACAAGTTCATGTTATATTTGAACCTCCTATAATTGTATTTGATGCACTTTGAGTTGGCAGTTTTGGTTCATATTTGCAATGTATTAATAGTGACTGTAAACAAAAGGTTAAAATATTAGAATGTGGGGCTGGAGGGATGGCTCAGCTGTTAAGAACATGAATGGGCTGTTCTTGCAGAGGACTCAGGTTCAAATCATACCACCCACCTTATGGCAACCAACCTTCTGTAACTTCAGTTCCAGGGGAATCTGATGGCCTCTTCGATAGTCTACAAGCATTGCATGACATGGATTCAACTTACACGAATGTAGGAGTAACACTCCTATACAGAAAATAAAAACAAATATTTTTTTAATTAGAACGTGATTATAGATCATTAAAAGCAATAATTGTTACAGATAAACTGCAGTTTGGAGCTTTGTCTCTTGTCCTTAGACTCCTTCAAGCTACAGTGATCTAGAAATTCGATATAAGAAAGAAATGACTTGGAGAATAGAGCTAAGTGATTCAGAACATTAGCGAAGATTTAGTGAACACATGGAGAGAAGGAAATAAAGACTCCTGGATTCATTGGAGAAGATTCAAGCCACTTCTATTTATTTCTTGTACTATGAACTGTTCATCCATTCTATCCCTTTGTAGATAATGAAAAAATGGGGTATAATTCCTTGGCTGGAATTGTAAAGAATGAGGAAAAAGGTATAGTGTTAAGATAATTTCCCTCCCTGTTGTACTTGAGAAATAAAGTTGCAATCTGGCAAATTCTTTTAATGCTGTTGTTAATACCCACCAAATTTGCATAGTGTAGTTTACTTCTAAAGCTTGGAAATGAGAACATTTTGTAGTGAACATTTTTCTGTTTATTTTAATTGGATTGCAGTGGTTATCATGGTACATTGACAAATTAAGGAATGCAAGATGCAAACATTGAAGGAGGGGCAGAGAAAGAGGGTCAGAGTACAGCAGTAATGGAAATTTACCAGTGTTCTAAAGCACAGGAATCACACTGACCATGGAAATTTCAGATTTCTATGGGTTTAGAGCTTCACTTTAATCAGTTATTATCTACATGATCTTATGCAACATCTGCAGTTGTCTGTCAAATTACAATTTCTCATTTGCACCTTCCATCAGTCTCTAAAACAGTGGATTTTTGTTTGCTCACTTGCATCCTTTCAAATATATTTATCAATTCTTTTGTTAGAAACCATTTGTAATGGGAGTATACATCTCAGACATTCAGGAAGGGTTGCAAGGTACTGTGATTTAAGATCCCACAAAGAACTACATGCTTTTTCAGTGGAAGAGAATCAACAAAATGCATGGGTAGCAACACTTAGGAAAGGATTTCAAATAATCATTAAAGCTATTTATTTATTTATTTATTTATTTATTTATTTATTTATTTACTGTATGTGAGTGTTTTACCTGCATGTATGTAAGTGCAACCCATTTTGTCCCTTGCCTGTAGAGGCCAGAAGAGAGCATTGGATCTCCTGGAACTAGAGTTAGACACATGTTGGTGCTGGCAATCAAACCTAGGACTTCTGCAAGAGTAACCAGTGTTCTCAACTACTGGACCATCTCTCCAATTCCTTAATATAGTCTTAAGGATGTGTTTGTCATGCTTGGATATTGTTGTTTTTGAGATCTGATCTAATCTCTTATTGATTTTAATTAAAATGATGTATTTAATTCATGCCTCAATCAAAATGAACTTTCTGTTCCTTATAACTGAATGAATAACTAGGGAACAGTTCCTATTGTACAGAAGATAAAACTGAGAATCAGACATTGTGTTTCCTGCAGTGATGCAACCACTACACTTAGTTCTTATCTAGGTCTAGGCATCTTCACTCAAAACCTATGTGTTTTCTTTCTTTACAGTGCTAACTAACTTTAGGCCCCAGTTTCCTTAATTTTGAAACATAGTAGCTTGATCACTGATCATTGATATCTAACACCAGCCAAATCTTATTTTGTTCAATTTAAATATTAACTTTTAATTGAACAAGTAAAATATGAGAAATTCTTAGAGAACTCTATAAATTATAACCATCAATATAAAACTGGTCTTTCTTGAAGTAATTTCTGTCCTTATGGTTCTTAAGGAATTTTTTAGTGCACTTATACAAACATAGATGCTTTTATGGAAGTAGTTTGCTTTTTTGCTTTATTTGCATTGTATCCAAATGATTATATATATATATATATANTGGAAAGAGTCCAGAGAACCCTTTAAATCTGTGAGATGACCAGTGAATTTTATGTATGTGCATATATTTTGGGGAGAGGTTAGTTTTTTAGATTTCTAAAACATAGCATCGTCTTCATAAAGATTCATTAGGAGAATAAATCTGGGAGTTTGGGGAAGGTCCCTTTGGCTTGGGGCTAAGGCTTTCATGACCAAAATGAGCCACTTTGGTGACACTGCAAACCCATCTCAAGAATTATGTGATATAATATTAGATGAATACATCTTTGGAGTTGGAAGGTTGACTAAATGGACTTGTTATCAGAGAACTTAGAAGTAAGACAGTTTCAACTTCCTCCTTTCTTATAAGAAGAGATGCAAAGCTCCTGGATCTTGGTATTCCTGGATGGTTATACGCTTCACTATAACCACAATTACTCAGAGACAAATGCAGTCCTACAGCTCCCTTGCCGACCACTTTCTGGTAACATTCCAAAACCTAGATAACTCTGTAACACACAACGTCACTCAAATATAATGTGACATCATCCCACCTCTCCAGCTACATTTCTTCCTCAATAAACTCCAAAACTTTCACTAACATCCAATTTAAATATTATATTCACAATGAAGCTTTACCCAAGGCCCTATAAAATAATGGTCTGTACTGTGAAATCGTACGACTACGACATTGTATTGAAATCTCTGTTGCATTCTTAAACCCTCTTGGCAGCTTCGCTCAGGTGTTTCCAAGATAAGAGAAAAAAAATAAAAAAAAAAGAAATCTCTGGTGCAGCCGTGTCAGCTCACAGTATACATTATTCAACATTTTATTCCCATGGTAGACATTGGCAGTTGCCAACCCAGTATTTTCCCCCTTTTTCCCTTTTCTCTTTCTTAAGGACTATTTCCTGGATCTCTTGCTACTAGAAGCACTGATATTACCATTTACACCCAAACATGATTACTGAAGAAAACAAAGTTCTATAAAGTATATGACAATATCATTTCTGGATTTTAAAAAGTATGGATTAAAAATTGGGGAAAGGGCAACATTTCAAATAAAAAACAAGTTCAATACAAAGAAATTCTGGTTAAGAAATTACTTGTCAAGATATATATATATATATATATATATATATATATATATATATATAATCTTAAATCTTAATCCATTAAATTACTAAGAATTTGGCATTTTCATCCTCATTTTGTCAATGAGGAAACTGAGACAAAAGAAAATTAAATAATTTGTCCAAGATAGTACTGAGTGAAGTGGAAAGCATTATAAGTATTATATTTTTATGTGTGCATTCTTAGCCTATTTTTGTTCTTTTTATGTGCCTTATGTTTTCATCATTTACAAAAAAAATGTTTAAATATTTATACTTAGGAAATTGATTAAATATTTGGAAGGTTATAGATAGAGTTCTGAATTTCCTCTGTTGCACTCAGGTAGATGAGGTATGTAGAACAATGCTCATTCATATGACAGGGCTCACCTAGTAACCGTCATTGCTAGGCACCCTGAACAAGAAACATATCTGATTTTCTTTTTTATATTTACTCCATAGGTCTTAACATAAGTGACAGAATTCATGAAATCTACTGGGGATTTATGAGAGGGTGATGATGCAAAGGGGTATAAAGAGGATTAAGATGTGTATTTTGAAATACACAAAAATTCAATAAAATATACAGAAAAAGCAGTACGTTTTTTAAAAATTTCCCAATTATTTCTTATTAAATAAATGATTTCCAATACCCAACTAGTAAACCAGTTTTCTGTCTTTTATAGTTGAGGATGTTTTTGTTGTTTGTTTTGTTTTATTTTTTGTTTTTTGAGAGGATTTCCCTAGCTCCAGCCCAACTGAAACTCACCAGATAGACCCAGCTGGCCTTGTTCTCACAGAGTTCTTCGTATTCCTGCCTCCACAGTGCTAAGATTAAAAGCATACAGCACCATGTCTAGTATTGTAATTGAGGTTTAAAACTGTGAAATTGGATACGATCTAAATTTATTATATTATAATTGATAGCCAATACTTCTACTTGAAGCATATCACTCATCCCATTTCTCCCCTGGTATGATTGACTAGCAGACTCTCTTCTTGGAATGATTGAATTCACTTTTCACATACAAATAAGGCACCAGTTACGACATACTTTCAGTTTAGCTATACATGGCTTAGTTGTTCAACTTGTTTTATTTTCCTTTTCTGGTTGCATTCAGAGAACAGTTTCTTCTGGCATTACTACACCAACATTATAATTGCCTGGGTAACAACAACAAAAAGCCTACCTCCTAAATTCAGTTTTAAAGAGAGATCTTTTGGAAACTTCTGTCTCCTTGAACTGTGATGATAGAACTGCCTGCTAGAAATTTCTCCTTGAAATTGTGTACTGAGTACAGCTCCATCCACAATTTTATTCAAAATGGTTTCTGCAGGTTCCTTTGGGGAAGAACAAGCTTGGCTCCACCCTAATCTGAACAGACCATCTGGCCTTTTCATCCCTAGTTCTAGATTATCTCATTCATCCCAGCGCAATCCTCCTTCTCAACTTCTAATATGAGGTGATAGAAGAGAAACTTGGCAGCAGACTACAAGACATAGGTGTAGGAAAAGACTTCCTAAATCAGACAGCAGCTGCACAAGAAATAAGATCGACAATTGACAAATGGGACCTCATTAAACTNCATAGGGTTGGTAGAGCTTGATGCGGGATTATCCTGCCCCTTTCCCATGTTGTCTCTTCTTTGTGTTCCTGGCTTATGAGCTTCTCCTTGCCTGTTTTCCAATGTAAGTCCTAAATGCCTCTTCACTGTGTTGAAGGCTTGCTTTGCTTGCCTCCTTCAGATGCCTTCGTAATCCCAGTTGGGGGGTGGGCTGTGGGCGGGTGCTGAGTTAGGAAGGAAGAGGAAAGAGTAGAGGGGCCAGGTTGTAGGCTACATGGACATGGGCACTGGCTTCATCTCTTCGTAAGAGAGGCAAAGGGTGGGACATGCTATATTTTGTAGTATGGACTAGAGCACTGAGTTGTGTTTTGGGCCTCTCTTTCCAAGCCACTAACATGTTTCAGATTGCCCCTTCAGCTAGGCTCGGTGGTGCAGGCCTTTAATCCCACACTTGGGAGGCAGAGGTAGGCAGATCTCTGTGAGTTTGAGGCCAGCATGGTCAGAACAGCCAGGGCTACATAGTGAGACTTGTCTAAAATTAATTAATTATTTAATTAATTAAATTGTCCCTTCAGTGTGTTGGAAATCTGCTAGTGAGTCTTGATTGTCTAAAAATGAAACAATAGAATAGAAAATATCACAGTACATACATCTGGTAAAGTGTTGCATTGTTTCACAGAATTCATATATATATATATATATATACGTACATATATATGTGGAATATATATGTATATATGTATATATACATCTTGTCTCTTTTCTAGTGCAATTAAATGCATTTCTTTTGATGGATTACCTAATAAACATTTCTATTAGTTTTATTGCCAAACTATAGAGGTACCAAAGGGGACAACCATTAGGGGAAAGAGGCTAAGACCTTTCCAGATAGAGTACTGGCTGAAGGAATGGAGGGGTGGGGTGGGTAGAACTTAGAGGACCTGATCACTTCTCAGTGATCTGCAGGCCACCTTGGGGCAGAAGGAGCAGGTGTGTTCTGAATGGGATAACTTATGGAGGGAAAGTCCCAATCATTAAAAGGCAGGGCCTCCTGACTCAGAGGAGTAAGCTGTTCCATCACTAATATATGTGATAGAAAGTGACTGACCACTTATAAAGACACTGGAGAAGGGTTTAAGCAGTGCAGAGGGACATGGTTTTGGATTTTTTTTGGTGTGTGGAGGGGGCGTACATACTGAGAATTGAACC
Organism: Rhizomys pruinosus; assembly: GCA_009823505.1. NCBI lineage: Eukaryota > Metazoa > Chordata > Mammalia > Rodentia > Spalacidae > Rhizomys > Rhizomys pruinosus. The sequence continues at coordinate 1,332,011 of VZQC01003749.1, read as the reverse complement.
TTAGACCTAATGTGTGCAAGGCAAGTGCTCTACCACTGAGCTACAGCCCCAAGGCACAAGCGTTAAAGCTTGTAGGTCTATCCCTATAGGAAGGCTTCTGTAGATATGGGCTGGCCAGTCTTCTCTACCCTTAATACTCTGCAGTGACCTATGGTGCGCTTATTGTATAATACCTGATCTTCCCAGTGGTTGTATCACCTCTTCATTCTGATCTTTGCCCATCTTTTCATTTCCTGCTCTCTTCCTTCCCAGCCACACCAGACAGGTTACCATACAGCCTGCCATGTGCTCTGTCTCTATGTCCACATTCTGTCTTCTCTACCTGGGATAGCCTCTGCCCCTTCATAGACTTTCCATCCCCTAGTTACCCATTAAAGCTCATACAAGGGTTAGGTTCTCTGGGCATTTTCTTTAATGCCCTGCCCCCTTCTGAGCTTCTTATCTCTGGAATATTGGTTGGCCCATTGGGTAATGATTGGTAGTGTTGGGGCTCCAGAATCGTAGACAAGGATTCAAATCTAAGGCATTTACCCTTAATAACTATGTGGCCTTGAACAAAATACTCTGTTTTTCACCTCTGAAAAGATAGTTCTGCTGGTAGGATTATTGAGACTAGTTGAGTTGGTCTGTGTCAAGTGCTTAGAACTCTTGCTGGTAGGTAGCAAACATTCTGTAAATTTGAGCTGTTACAGTGGTTATAATGATCACACCTATGGATTTCCTGCTATTGGTTTATAGATCTGTCTTCTAGGCTTCGAGGGTTTTGGAGGGCAAGGACTATGTCCTGTTGATCATATCCACAAACCTGAGCACAGGGTCAGATAAATGTATAATGGATGTTTATCAGACTCTACTAAATGAGAAGGTGCATGGATAGACTCTGAGGTCATGTAAAATGTACTAAACACCAGGTAATCTGAACACTTTAAGGACAACTTCTGAGTGTTAAGAAATTGTGTATTTGAAGAAACTTAGCAAAAGTAGTTGTGATTTTTTTTTCTCAGCCAAAATGGCTTTTTGTTTGTTTAAAAATTCTTAATTATGGGCTGGAGAGATGGCCTAGCGGTTAAGAGCGCCGACCGGGTTCGATCCCCAGCACCCACATGGCAGCCGAGAACCATCCGAAACTCCAATTCCAGGAGAACTCCAGTTCCAGGGGAATCTGACACCCTCTTCTGACCTCCGCAGCATTGCACGACACGGGTGCACAAACTTGCATGCAGACAGTACATTCATACACATACAGAAATAAATAAAATAAAAAAAAATATAGCAAAATGCCACTACATCTAGTTTTGCTTGGGTAGGACTTTTACTTAGCAGTGTTTCATAGGAGTCGTGTGTGAAATGGCGAGCTGTTTAGCAGTAGCTGTGTGCAGCACCTGAAGTGTGAAGCGTGGGTAGGAATAGCACTTGATCGCTGCTTCAAGATTTTAGAGTGCATGGCTCACCTGCAGGGTTGATAGGCATTAACCTGATGGGCAGCAGGTTCAGAGAGCAAGCTATCTATAGAAAGAACACAGATGGAGGAAAGGATTAGGACTAAGAAGTTTTGTTTAAAAAATTTTTTTTAGTTTTTTATTCTTTGAATGTGTATGAATGTATTGTCTGCATGTAGGTTTGTGCACCCATGTCGTGCAACGCCGCGGAGGTCAGAAGAGGGTCTCGGATTCCCCTGGAACTGGAGTTCTCCTGGAATTGGAGTTACAGATGGTTCTCAGCCGCCATGTGGGTGCTGAGGATCGAACCTGGGTCCTCTGCAAGAGCAGTTGGTGCTCTTAACCGCTAGGCTATCTCTCTAGCCCCAGGACTAAGAAGTTTTGTATATGGCCCCAGTCTGCAAGGAACCCCCAGGTCATCTGCTCAAAGAAGGAAAGTGGAGTTGATTCAGTGTAGCTGTGGTGAACTTGAACCGGTTTCCTGATCTCTCTATACAGTTATAGAATGGAGAGGTTAATAGTATTGTTACTGTTAGGAAGAATTAATAATATGATTATAAAACGTTTTGAACAGTGTGTGGAATTTAGCAAGTGCTCAAAGTTTAGTTTCCTAATCCATGTGTCATTCCCAACTCTGAATGTGTTATTGGTCTCCCAAGTGCTGGGATTAAAGCTGTGAGCCACCTTGCCTGGCCACAAGTACCTTCTTAGAACACCATGTTAGAAAGTTGGATAATAGCCATTACCTGGTCCTGTTGTGGTCACACCTAGGTGTCAAGGCAGATAAGATAGAGGCTGTGGTCTACGCTGCCTCTCTCCTTATTCACCAGGGTCCACTTTTTATATTTAGGATGTGCCTAAAATGTTTGTGGCCCTGCCTCTGAAACCCAGGACCTCATGCATGCAAGACAAGTGGACAGATGTGCTAGGCTCTCAACCCTTAAAATTTCCCAATATTTAGCCGGGCGTGGTGGTGCACGCCTTTAATCTTAGCACTTGGGAGGCAGAGGCAGGCGGATCTTTGTGAGTTCAAGGCCAGCCTGGTCTACAGAGCGAGTTCCAGGACAGCTGGGGCTACAGGGAGACCCTGTCTCGAAAATACCAAAAAAAAAAAAAAAATTTCCCAATATTTAAAAAGTCCCCTTTAATTTTACAAAAGCATTGTATATAGATTCCAGAAGACTGAAAATACAGATAAATGAAAATAGGAAGATATTAAACATATTACCACTCTTTTTTTTTTCAAGAGGTTTAAACCTCTTTTTTTTTTTTTTTATGTGTATGAATNTTTAAAAAGTCCCCTTTAATTTTACAAAAGCATTGTATATAGATTCCAGAAGACTGAAAATACAGATAAATGAAAATAGGAAGATATTAAACATATTACCACTCTTTTTTTTTTCAAGAGGTTTAAACCTCTTTTTTTTTTTTTGTATGTGTATGAATGTACTGTCTGCATGTAGGTTTGTGCACCCATGTCATGCAATGCTGCGGAGGTCTGTAGAGGGTCTCGGATTCCCCTGGAACTGGAGTTCTCCTGGAATTGGAGTTACAGACAGTTCTTAGCCGCCATGTGGGTGCTGGGGATTGAACCCGGGTCCTCTGCAAGGGCAGTCGGTGCTCTTAACCACTAGGCTATCTCTCCAGCCCCACATATTACCATTCTTAACATTTCAATATTCTGATCTTTTTAACACCTGTAATAGAAGGGTATATGTGTAATGTAGGAGGTTAGAGGATAACTGTGAGAGTCAGTTCTCCTCTTCTACTGTGTGGGTCCCAGAGATGAAACTCAGCTTATCAGGCATGGCAGTAGGTTATCTCTCCAGCCCGTCTACTTTTTGAGATTAATGATCTTCAGTTTTCCTTGTCAGTACATCTCTGTTTAATCTAAAACCCAGCTGATATTCAAATTTGTTCAATTGTCCCTTCAAAATTGTTCATGATAGAGGTCTCTGGTGTTGACTTCTGGTTTAGAGAGGCTCTTCCAAGGATGCTGAAGGCTATTTTTGCTTCTGTCCACCTTTCGTTCACTGTGTCTGCCTAGTCAGTTCTATCCTGTTTCTTGATCTTTGTCAGGAAACTTTGTTCTTCTTAGAAACAGGGACTTCTCTTTCTCCTCATTGCTATGAAATTTTTCTTTCTTTCTTTCTTTCTTTCTTTCTGTCTGTCTGTCTGTCTGTCTGTCTGAGGTCAATATGGAGATGAACCTGGACTTAAACTTGGAATCCTCCTGCCTCTTAAGTGCTAGGATTATAGGCATGTACCACTGTGCCTAGCTGCTGTTATGAAGTGTCCTCATGAGGTGTTCTCATGCATTATGTAGAGCATACCTCTTCAGACTCCAAATTCATGTACTTTGGTATGGAAAATTCATGGTAAATCATCTGTGTTGTGATTTTCTCTTCATTCTATCTTCCATCTTTCTGGAAATTGACCTCCTAACTTACTTTTCTTAGTTTTTTTTTCCCTCCCATTTTCTATCATTTGCCTTTTTGCTCTATTTTCTCATCCCTTTACTTTATCTTTCAACATGTTTTTTGTTTGTTTGTTTGTTTGTTTATGACAAGGTCTCTCTGTGTTGCCTAGGCTGGCCTAAAACTCCCTATGTAGATCACTCTAGCTTCAAACTCACAGAGATCTTCCTGCCTCTGCCTCCCAAATGCTGAGATAAAAGGTACCATCCAGAGCCAGGCATGGTGGTGCATACTTTTAATCCTAGCATTTGGGAGGCAGACGCAGGCAGATCCGTGAGTTCAAGGCCAGCCTAGTCTAAAGAGTTGAGTTTCAGGCCAGCTGGGGCTACAGGGAAACCCTGTCTCAAAAAAAAAAAAAAAAAAAAAAAAAAGATATTTACCATCCTGACCTGCCCTTTCAGTATTTCTGTGATGATAGTGTCTTGCAGAGGACACAGGTTCAATTCTTACCACCCACATGGCAGCTAACAACCAGGGGGTCCAATGCCCTTTTTTAACTTCTGTAGACACTGCACAATATGGGCACACACTCATACACATAAAAAAATAGTAATTTGGGGGGGGGGCTGGAGAGATGGCCTAGCGGTTAAGAGCGCCGACTGCTCTTGCAGAGGATCCGGGTTCAATCCCCAGCACCCACATGGCAGCTAAGAACTGTCTGTAACTCCAATTCCAGAACTCCAGTTCCAGGGGAATCTGAGACCCTCTTCTGACCTCCGAGGCATTGCACGACACGGGTGCCCAAACCTACATGCAGACAGTACATTCATACACATACAAAAATAAATAAAAATTTTAAAAAAGTAATTTTTAAAAATTTAGGTGCTGAAGAGATGGCTCAACAGTTGACAGCACTGGCTGATCTTGTAGAGGACCCAGGGTTGAGTTCTCATCACGTCCATGGTAGCTAATAGCCATATAACTCCAGTTCTAGGGGGATCCAAGAGCCCTGTGTGCATGTGCTTTTATTGTTTTGTGTATTTCAGACATCATTTCTCAGTTCAGTTTAGACATATTCCCCTTTCCCTTCCCCCCATTTTCATTTCTTTAGTGATACTGTTTTCTTCTTGGTGTTGAGATCTTTTTGAGACAGGGTCTTACTGTGATATATGTGGTCCTAGCCTTGCCTCAGCCTCACAGCAGTTCTCTTGCCTCAGTCTCCAAAATGCTGAGGTTTTAGGTGCTTTACCATGCAGAGGACCAGGGTTCAGTTCCCAGCACCAACATGGTTGCTTACAACCTTCCATTAACTCTAGCTCTGTGGGATCCAGTGCCCTCTTCTGGTCTTTGCAGGCACTGCAAATAATGTGGTATACTTACATACATGCAAACACTCAAAAATAAATAAAATTGGGCCCAGCATGGTGGTGCATGCCTTTAATCCCAGCACTCGGTATGCAGAGGCAGGCAGATCTCTTTGAGTTCAAGGCCAGTCTGGTCCACAGAGCAAGCTCCAGGCCAGCTAGGACTAAAGGGAGATCCTGTCTCAAAAAGACCTAAATAAATAAATAAGTCTCAAAAAGACCAAAATAAATAAAATAAATAAATAATAAATAAATAATTACAAAAACTTTTTTTTGGTCTTTTTGAGACAGGGTCTCCCTGTAGTCCCAGCTGTCCTGGAACTCACTCTGTAGACCAGGCTAGACTTGAACTCACAAAGATCTGCCTGCCTCTGTCTCCTGAGTTCTAGAATTAAAGGCGTGCGCCACCACGCCCGGCTACAAAAACTTTTGAGTGTTCTCAGTATACTGTTTTTAGCAATTTTTTCATGGTTTCAATATCTTCATTTGTCAGATACTGGGTGGTGATTGCACAACTCTTGATTATACTGACATCCACTGAATAGTTCATTTTAATGGGGGAATTTTATGGGGTGAGTTATATACCTCAATAAAGCTACTATTAAAAATAGATTTTAAGGAGCTGGAGAGATGGCTTAGCGGTTAAGAGCACCGACCGCTCTTACAGAGGACCCGGGTTCGATCCCCAGCACCCACATGGCGGCTGAGAACCGTCTTTAACTACACTTTCAGGGGAATCCAACACCCTCTTCTGACCTCCGCAGCATTGCACAACACGGGTGCACAAACCTACATGCAGACAGTACATTCACATGCATACAAAAATAAATAAAATTTAAAGAAATAGCTTTTAAAACATTTTTATGAAGAAACTAATCAACTTTTTGAGGTTTTCATCCTCCCTACAATCTTCTAGTTGTTTCCTGTATTCACAGTAGGCGTTTTTTTATTTTATTTTATTTATTTCTGTATGTGTATGGGTGTACTGTCTGCATGTAGGTTTGTGCAACCATGTCGTGCAATGCCGCGGAGGTCAGAAGAGGGTGTCGGATTCCCCTGGAACTGGAGTTCTCCTTGAATTGGAGTTTCAGACGGTTCCCGGCCGCTATGTGGGTGCTGGGGATCGAACCCGGGTCCTTGTAAGAGCAGTCGGCGCTCTTAACCACTAGGCCATCTCTCCAGCCCCCACAGTAGGCCTTTCTTAAGAGGCTAGTGGTTCTAGAGTATCCATTCACCAGAGAATGAGAGACTAGACACAGCACGCATGAGGCAGAGGCAAGAAAATTAATACGAGCTTCAGATTTAGCTTGAATTACATGGTGAGTTCCAGGCCAGCCAAGGCTACATAGTAAGACCCAGTCAAAAAATAGACAAACAAAAATATAACCAATGGCTTTAAGATCAGTGCTGACCTGATATTTTCTAACTGCTTTCTAAATGGGCTTTTGCAGTTGTCCTCTCCACTTTCAGCACTACCTGTTACTATCATGTCCAAAGTCTTTTTAAGAGTTCTCAGTATAGGGGCCAACCAAATAGCTCAGTGCTGACTGATGGGCATGAGTTTGATCCCTGGGATCACTGTGGCAGAAAAAGAGAACTGACTCCCAGAAGTTGTTCTATATATTCATTCATATTCTCTGTCTTCCTTCTCTTCCTCCCTTCATCCCCCCCCCAATAATAAAGGAAATTAAAGAGTTGGGCAGTATAAAACAGCTTTCTTCTTAGTGTTACACATTCAGACTCCACTTTCTTGGGTCAGCCTACCCAGTATAACCCATCCATCTGTTTCTCAGCTTCTAAAATTATGTAGTTGTTGCATCTCTTTCCTTTGTCTTTGTGTTTAAAAAATGAGAATGGATCTGTTTATACTACTTTCTTAGTGGGGTTTGGGAAGGGAACTGAAGCAGGTACATTTGTTACAACTTTGAATGTTGCAGATGGCCGTTGTTCAGCCCTGAAGAATGGAGTGGCTATTCTTTCTCAGAGCTTCCTAATCCATCCGTACACCCCACTGACAACCGAAAAGTACATATTTTTAAATTTTTCTTAATTTTATTTTATGTGTGTGAATGTATCTGCCTCCATGTATGGAAGTGCACCCGTGTTGTGCAGTGCCATCAGAGGTCAGAAGAGGGTGTTGAATTCTCCCAGAACTAGAGTTACTTAGAGTTGTTAGCCTCCTTGTGGGTGCTGGGAATTGAACCCAGGTCCTCTGCAAGAGCAGTCTCTTAACCACTGAGACATCTTTCAGCCTAGAAACACTCAGCTGAGTATTGCCCTTGGACTTCTGTTGAATGAAGTTAGTGTTAACCGCTGCTTCCCTCCTTCCTAGTACATTCATTGTTTTTGTTTGTTTTGTTTTGTTTTGGTATTTTTTGAGACAGTGTCTCCCCGCAGCCCCAGCTGTCCTGGAACTCACTTTGTAGACCAGGCTGGCCTTGAACTCACAGAGATCCGCCTGTCTCTGCCTCCCGAGTGCTAGGGTTAAAGGTGTGTGCCACCACTCCTGGCTCCAGTCATTTTATTTAAAGAGGGCTGTCACTCCCAGTTACCACTTTTCTACTGTAAAGATAGCATGGTCTATAGGTGTAGCTCACTTGTCTTGAGTGTGAAGGCCCTCAGTTTGATCCTGTCACCATGCATACACGCACAGAAAGAAAAGACAGAAAAGAGAGTCAACATTTGAAGATTCCACTGTCCTTCAGCTGTTCTCCAGAGTCCAAGTTCTAGTTATTTTTCCATCATGGTCTCTCTCTGACTTTGGGGTATAGTTTCACTCAGCCATCTTGATCAGCTCTAATTCATAATAGAATGAGATATCTCCTTTTGTACATCGTACTCTGATTAGTGTAGTCTTTGATCCTTTGGATAATCTTGCCAAGTTGAATAGAAGCAAAAAGAATACTATGATTTTTCCTTGGCATGTCACATCTAAGTTTCCTGTCCCTTTATCCTGCATTTATGCTTATGGTCTTTGGGTCCAAACACAGTCTGCATTTGGCACTTGTTCCTTTTGAATACTGCATCGTTCAGATATCTGTGATGAGATGGAAATAGTATTGTGTCCATCATGAAGCCTCAGTGGGTTATTCCCTGTCTCATAAAGCAGAGGAATATGGAAAAGAGACAGGAGTTTTAAGGAAAATAGGCTTATTTGAAAAGGAAGGCAGATGACTCTGGAGTTGTTCATGGTGAGGAAAATGATTATATAGATCAGCAACAGGACAGAAGACAGGATGAGGAAGGACTGAGGTTGAGAGAAAGGATGCAGTTCTGCATGGCCATGACAGGGAATATTTAGATTCGAAAAATGGAACCTTACTCTGCTGTGCCTTTAACTGTTCCTTATCCAGGCAGCAGCCTATGAGTTTAGGAACACTTGTTTCATCCTAATTTCATCTTTCAGGTCAAAAAAACTAATGCTTTTGTGCAGGTAAAGAAACTTATGTAAGGTCACACAGCTGGTTAGGGACAGACCAAAGTCCCAGGACAAGCAGGTTTTCCAAATAGCCCAGGACAGAGAAGGAACACAGTGACAATGGTTAAAGGCCAGTGGAAACCGGACGGTGAAGGAGGGAAAACCAAGGCCACCCATGTCCAAAGACTGTTTAAAAGAAAAGGCCAGTTAAAAGTCACATTTTTTTAATTTGTTTTGGTGTTGTTGTTTTTTTTTGTTTTTGTTTTGTTTTTTGTTTTTGTCTTTTCCAGACAGGGTCTCCCTGTAGCCCCAGTTGTCCTGGAACTCACTCTGTAGACCAGGCTGGACTTGAACTCACAAAGATCCGTCAGCCTCTGCCTCCCCGAGTACTAGGATTAAAGGCGTGCACCACCACGCCCAGCAAACTCACATGTTACTGTAGGCCAGTTCTTTCCAATTTTTGCTTTGTATTTGACATTATAATAGTTACTTTTCTTGTTCCTGTGATCAAATAGCCAACAAGAATCTACTTAAGAGTGGAGGAGTTTATTTTGGCTTCCAGTCTGAGAAAACATGCAGTTCCATCATGGCAAGGAAAATGCAGCAAGGCATCTGGTCACATTGTATCCGCAGTCAGGAAGCAGAATGGACAAGAAGTGGGGCCAGGCTATAAAATGAAACCTCAAGGCCCATCCCTAGTATCCTAAAACTTCCTCCAGCCAGGCTCTACCTCCTAAAAATTCTACAACTTTCCAAAGTAGCACCACCAGTTAGGGACCAAGTGTTTAAATACATGAGTCTATAAGGGATATTTTAAATTCAAACTATAGTAATTTTCAACTACTGGAAAATTTTGTAATGAATGCTTTCTTCTTGAGTTATTGGACAGATGAAGGAGTATTGCCTTGGAAGAGAGATTATAAAATTGTCATGTGTTTTGTTTTGTTTTGGACTTTTTTGAGACAGGGGCTCCCTGTAGCCCCAGCTGGCCTGGAACTCCCTATGTAGACCAGGCTGGCCTCAAACACGCAGATCCACCTTCCTCTGCCTCCTGAGGGGTGGGATTAAAGGCATGTGCTACCACACCCAGCCAATGTCATATCTTTTAATAAAGCACAGTCATATCTTTTAATAAAGCACAGTGAGGCCGGGTGTGGTGGTGCACGCCTTTAATCCCACCCCTCGGGAGGCAGAGGCAGGCGGATCTTTGTGAGTTCAAGGCCAGCCTGGTCTACAGAGTGAGATCCAGGACAGCTGGGGCTACAGGGAGACCCTGTCTCAAAAATACCAAAAAAAAAAAAAAATAAATAAAGCACAGTGAGTTACTATTTGTTCTTTGAATGATAGAATCTTCCATCTACAACTCAAAAACTTGGTGTCACAATACTCACATATCTTACAGGCCTTTGCCCAGTTTGATGCGGAGGGTGATGGGACAGTTGACGCTGAGAACATGTTGGAGGCACTCAAGAACTCTAGTGGAGCCAATCTTCAGGGGGAGTTGAGCCACGTCATCAGACAATTACAAGCCTGCTCTCTTGTTCCAGGTAAGCTCTCATGTGAATGCTAAAGACCCAAGATGACTTCCTAGAACCAAAGTGTTTCTAATTATCAGCAATCACACCTTGGATAAACCTCACTGGCTACAATGCTACCAGTGCACAAAGCTTAGAACCAAAATGAACTTTGCTGTACTGTAGACAGATCAGACAAGCTTGTGATGCCGTACTCCCTCCCATCCCCAGCCCAGAGCATTCTTGAGACTCATGATCTGAACTATATGTGTGTAGTCATTGTTCTTGTGCTTCAGCCCTTTGTCATAAGGCTGCCTTCCTTGGTGGATCTGCTTATCCACTTGCTTAGTCTTTTTGAGACAAGGTCTCCCTGTAGCTCCAGCTGTCTTGGAACTCACTATGTAGACCAGGCTGGCCTTGAACTCACAAAGATCCACCTGCCTCTGCCTCCTGAGTGCTAAGATTAAAGGCATGTACCACCACACCTGGCCATCTTCTCTCTCTTTTTCTTTTCTTTTGTTGTTGAGACAGGGTCTCCCTTCAGTCCCAGCTGGCTTAGAGCTTGCTATGTAGACCAGGCTAGCCTTGAACTCACAGAGATCCTCCTGCCTCTGCCTCCTGAGTGCTGGGATTAAAGGCATGCACCACCATGCCCAGCATCTTCTCTTCTTAAAAGAAATTTATTATTTGTCCTAGAGTTCAGTTTTTTTTTTTTAATTCTTTTCTTTTATTTTTTTATGTGTATGAATGTACTGTCTGCAC
>VZQC01003749.1:1272436-1307316 GCA_009823505.1 Rhizomys pruinosus | reverse complement strand
TTCCTTCCTTCTTTCCTTCCTTCCTTCCTTCCTTCCTTCCTTCCTTCCTTCCTTCCTTCCTTCCTTTCTTTCTTTCTTTTTTTGTGTTTTTGAGACAGGTTTCCCCTTAGTCCTGGCTGGCCTGGAGTTCCCTATGTAGACCAGGCTGGCCTTGAATTCATAGAGATCCACCTGCCTCTGCCTCCCAAGTGCTAGGGCTAAAGGCATGCGCCACCATGCCCGGCAACGCCGCTTCTTTCTTTGATGTTCAGACCTTGTAGACTTTGAAGAAGTGCTGGGTCTGCCTTCCAGTCTCACAAAGTTCCTTCAGTGTCTTTCTTCATTAGATCCCCGAGTTCCCTTACTGTATGATATCAGGCAAGCTGCCTTTGCTCTTTATCAATTGAGAACAATTAGTCACCTTGTAAAGAATTTAACATTGGATAGAGCATTTTCAAATGTTGTCTCTTCTTTTACCTGCAAATATAAAAACGCTTCTGTAAAGTTTTCTTTATTCTGTAGATGAGGATATAGTGAATGACCTTCCCAGGTCACACAACCAGGCAAAGATGAGTCAGCTTGAATCTAGGTCTTTGGACTCCCATGTTGGGAGCTCTTTAAATTTCTTCAAGGATACTAAACTTATACTCATTTTGTCATTATTGTGACAAAATATCTGACCAGAGGAATTTATGAAAACAAGTGTTTACTTTTGGGGTACAGTCCATCATGACAGGGAAGGCATGGTGGCAGGAGCATGAAGCAGCTGGTCATGGTGTATCTGCAGTTGGGAGTCAAAGGTGAACGCTGGTGCTCCTCTCATTTCCTCCTTTGTGTTCAGTCCCTGGAATGGCACCAGCCATGTTTGCGTAAATCTTCCCACCTAGGTTAACCCTCTGCAGCAGCACCCTCACAGGCTCACTCAGAGGTTTGGCTCCTAGATGATTCTAAATCCCTGCAAGCTGACAATAAATATTAACCATTACAAGGTCTTCGGAGAATGGCGTTTTGAAATAAACTTATTTCTTTCAAGGTGTTGTTTTCTTCTTCTAGATCCTGTTAGTGGACACAGCCTGCAAATGTACTTTTTTTTTTAATGTGTATGTCTGCATGTAGGTTGGTGCACCCATGTCATGCAATGCCGTGGAGGTCAGAAGAGGGCATTGGATTCCCCTGGAACTGGCGTTAAAGACAGTTCTTAGCCACCATGTGGGTGCTGGGAATCGAACTCGGGCCCTCTGCAAGAGCAGTCGGCGCTCTTAACTGCTGAGCCATCTCTCCAGCCCCCAAAAATGCAGTTTTATATGGAAATAAGTCACATATATACATATTCATATTTATATTTGTATTTCTACAACTGTAATTCCAAGAACAAAGTTTTCAAGAATGTTTCCAGCCCCAATTCAGCACCATTGGATTTACTCTAGTTTTCTGAATTTCTGGATTTGTAATTCCCTTCTCCGATAGTGAGAAGCTTGGATCCTGTTGTTTTCACACATGTACTTACTAATTTCCTTAGTCTCCCTCTACAAAACCAGGATCCTGTTACTCCTGCCATTGCAGACACCCTCTGTATGGCCTTCTTGCTCCAATGCCAGTAGCATAGCTGCGACTGTGGCTATCTTTGCACAGAAGTCTTCCTGTCCCTGAGCTCCTGTGCCCTGTGTAAGACCACATTCTCATCCTTGTTGACACCTACATGCCATACTGTTCTGTCCCTTTGTGGAAATACCCCTCTCACTCTGCTCTGGGTCCATAACCGAGTATAGGTTACCATGGCTCCTCCTACCCCCAGCTTATGTCGTGATACTTTCATGCACCCTCACTTTAAAGTTCATTGATCTAGAAGCATTACAAAATTTGAAAATGTACTTTGAAAAAGATCAATGAGAGAAAATAAGTGAAAGCATATGTGGATAAAGTGTTTACTTGTAACAGGGTAAATAAACCCAGTGAACTATTTTATGCTTTGGCCAAGCACAGCTCCCATACCAGCACAGTATGGAGGATCAGAGCAGAATGGAAGCTTGCATAGTGTTAGGTCACTGTAATTTAAATTGCAAAAAGAAAATTATTTCAAGTTCTTTCATTAGTGGTATCATAAAGTGACAATTGCCAGGCATGGTGCCACACACCTACAATCCCAGCACTCAAGAGGCTGAAGCAAGAGGATTGTCTGAATTGAAGCCAACTTGTGCTACATAGTGAGTCCAAGGCCACATTGGGATGTATACATAGCAAGACCCTCAATAAAAACAAGATTAAAGGCACGTGCCTTTAATCTCAGCTCTCAGGAGGCAGAGGCAGGTAGATCTCTCTGAGTTCAAGGCCAGCCTGGTCTATGTAGTGAGTTCTAGGACAGCTGGAGCTACAGGGAGACCCTTTCTCAAAAAAGACAAAAAAAAAAAAAAAATAGATAGTTGAGGTATAGTCCAGTGCTGGAGTACTTGCCAGGCAGGAAGAGATCCTGGGTCGCTTCTCCGAGATGGCCAAAACATCAGCCAGACAAGCAGAAATCCTCCACCACAAATAAATTAAATAATAAAATTATTAATAATAAAAATGATCAATTCTAGAATTTTTGGGGGGGGCAGAGGCTGGCCTCTGCCTCCCAAACACTGGGATTAAAGATATGCATCACCATGCCTGGCAAGAGTGCTCTTAACCACTGAGACATCTCTTGACCCCAATTCTACAATTTTGAGACAAGGTCTCACTGTATATCCCAAGCTGGTCTCAAGCCCATGATCCTCCTGCCTTGGCCTTTCAGGTGCTGGGATTATAGGTCTGAGCCACTATGCTTGGCTTATGTGTGTGTTTATGGCATACCTTCAGGTGTTTCATAGTACACTCCGTGGGTGGCTGGCACTCAGTAACCACTTGTTACATACATTTAAAATAGATATTAAGGTGAAAAATAATAGTTCAAGAAGCACAAGGAGCAGAGAACATACTGGTGTTGGTCTGCTTAGGAAACTATGAAATTCAAGATAACTCTTTAGATACCATAGATCTTAAGATATTGTGTGTAAAACAGACTTTAAAAGAAAAATATTGGAATCTGACACCCTCTTCTGACCTCTGCGGCATTGCAAGACACGGGTGCACAAACCTACATGCAGACAATACATTCATATACATACAAAAATAAAATAAAATAAAAAATTAAAAAAAAAAGAAAAATATTTTGGGGGACTAGAGAGATGGCTCAGCAGTTAAGAGTGCCGACTGCTCTTGCAGGGGACCTATGTTTGATTCCCAGCACCCACATGGCAGCTAAGAACTCCAGTTCCGGGGAATCTGATGCCCTCTTCTGACCTCTGCAGCATTGCACGACATGGGTGCACCAACCTATATGTAGACAGTGCACTCATACACATAATAAATAAAATTAAATATTTTTTTTTTTTTTTTTTTTTTTTTAGTCTTTTCGAGACAGGGTCTCCCTGTATCCCCAGCTGTCCTGGAACTCGCTCTGTAGACCAGGCTGGCCTTGAACTCACAAAGATCCGCCTGCCTCTGCCTCCCAAGTGCTAGGATTAAAGGCGTGCGCCACCACGCCCGGCTAAAATTAAATATTTTTATTTTAGGGTGGGGGAAAGAAAAATATTTTTTTATTTTATGTGTTTTCCCTCGAAACCAGGTCTTCTGAAAGGACAGCTACTGTTCTAACTGCTGTGCCATGTCTCTAGCCCCAAGACAGACTTTCCACTGACCCGTATACTGCTGCTTCACAAGTTTTCCTGAGTCTGTGTCCTTTGCTCTTACCACTTAACATAAGAGCTAGGTTCCAGAGAGTTGAGGAAACTTTTACACAGGGGGATGGAACTCTTGCAAAAAAGGGAAAGGCAAAACCCTGTGAAACTGTCTAGGATTATAACTCTGGGGGACAGAAATTTAGTTGATATTGTACACCAAATTCTCCATGAGAATAATCTCTACTAGCTTAAGGGATTCATCAGTACAAGTTTCTCAAAGTGTGCTTTTGTGCAGTGTCATACCTGGCTTTGATCTGATCTCACACATTACTTCTACAGGAAGGCACTACAGCACATGCCACCGCTGTCCCTCTCACCAGGATCTACAGACTTCTCAACTTTCCTGTCTCCCAATGTTCTGGAAGAAGTGGACAGCTTCCTTCTAAGAATAACTAGGTAAAATCAAGGATAAAACAACTTATATGGGATGGAGGGCATATATGTTTATTCAGTTTTTTCTGTTTTTTCATTTTTTTTTTTAATTGTAAATTCATTGAAATAAATAATTTTTTTTTTTTGGTCTTTTCAAGACAGGGTCTCCCTGTAGTCCCAGCGGGCCTGGAACTCACTCTGTAGACCAGGCTGGCCTTGAACTCACAAAGATCCACCTGCGTCTGCCTCCCAAGTGCTAGGATTAAAGGCGTGTGCCACCACGCCCGGCTGGTTTTTTTATTTTTTATTTTTTATTTTTTTATTTTTTTATTTTTTTATTAATTTTATTTATTTCCGTATGTGTATGAATGTACTGCCTGCATGCAAGTTTGTGCACCCGTGTCGTGCAATGCCGCGGAGGTCAGAAGAGGATGTCGGATTCCCCTGGAACTGGAGTTCTCCTGGAATTGGAGTTTCAGACGGTTCTCGGCCACCATGTGGGTGCTGGGGATCGAACCCGGGTCTTCTGTAAGAGCAGTTGGCGCTCTTAACTGCTAGGCCATCTCTCCAGCCCCATGCCCGGCTGGTTTTTAAGAAAATTTTTGAAAAATCTTTTCAAAATCACCACACATTTTTAGTGGCCAAAGAGGAAGTAAAGTAATAGTTCCATTATCTGAATTCCATTACCCCACGAAGACTTCCAGTATCACATTACTTCAAGAATTGAAGGGAGAGGAAGTTGGCCTCTGTTTCAGTTAGAAGAGACATCTCAGAGTCCCAGATGCAGGCCTTTCAGTTCACTCTTCTCGTCAGCCTATGGCTCTCGGGCAGAGCTTGCTTACTTCACACAGGGGTATTCATTTCTCAAGATACACGGGGGCGGGGGGGGGGGTCTTTGGTGTTCATCATTTAGCTTTGATTCCTCTTTCAGCACAAATTTTTAGTAAGCATTCATAAAACCACTATTAAGTGACTGCTATGTACTAAATTATAAAATCAATCATAAAATGAGGCAAATAATATCAAACACACACAGAAGTAGCATTAAATGCATAAATATATTTCCTCTTCAGAACAACTGGGTTATTTTGGCAAAGAGTCTGGGTGCTGTCTGCCAGGCTTAAAAGCTTTCCTGAGGCTAAATTTAAAATTAATGCACTAATTTTTCTGGTGGAGGAGATTTCAAGCATGGTTATTAATGATAAACATTATGGAGATTTACAATGAAAAAGAACAAGTGGGGCAGAAGGAAATATAAAATGTACAGTTTGGCAGGGCGTGGTGGCTCACGCCTTTAATCCTAGCACTTGGGAGACAGAGGCAGGCGGATCTTTGTGCGTTCAAGGCCAGCACTGGTCTACAGAGTGAGTTCCAGGGACAGCTGGGAACTACAGAGACCCGTCTCGAAAAGACCAAAAAAAAAAAAAAAAAAAAAGTACAGTTTGGAGAGAAAAAGAGACTAGGAAACTGAATAATTTTGGTGTTAATGCAACTAAAGCCTATGTCTCAAAAAAGACAAAGAAAAAGAAAGTTTACAATTTCCTGGCCCCTGGATTGATTTAGTTTTTCCTTAGGTTATCTTACGGATTTTGAAAAACATTTCTGATAAATGTCTAGAGAAAATATGATAGGTTAATTTCACCTACGGAAATGGATTACATGAGTTTGAATTGACTGCTTTTCTGTGTTTTTAGTTAGTGAAAAGATTTTTTGCCTGTCCTTTGTAGCTGCTGTTCTACTCCAGAGGTAGAGCTGACTCTTCTGGCTTTTGCACTAGCAAGAGGAAGTATTGCCAAAGTGATGAGCTCTCTGTGCACTATCACCGACCACCTGGACACACAGTATGATGCCTCATCCCTTATTTCATCCATGGCATCTGTCAGGCAGAACCTGCTTCTCAAATATGGTAAGTGATCTGGGTGAGATAGAAATGCCAGGCATGGTAGCACATGCCTTTAATTCCCGCACTTGGGAGGCAGAGGCAGGGGGGTCTCTGAGTTCAAGGCCAGCCTATTATACACAGTGAGTTCCAGGCTGGGGTTGTAGGGAGATCCTATCTCAAAAACATCAAAAAAAAAAAAAAAAAAGGAAGAAAAGAAATGCTAGCAGTGGACAATGCTATCCTTGGTGAGTGCGCTCCTTGGCATCTTCTGGTCTTTCTGGGTAGTTTGTGGACAGGGTTGTTATAGCAGTACCCTAATCCCTGGATGAACACATCTTCTGAGTATCAGCCTTTCACTGGAATTGTAGGAGAAGGAGAGTGTTCATCTATCATTTATAGCAGGGTTGGCAGAAGAAGATACCCAAGAGTCCTCCAGTGGCTCTTGAATTTACTGACACAATGACTTGGGTCTGGTGGCCATTTTGAGCACAGCCATCTTTGGTGAATTACAGGTGTGTGTCATTGTGTAGGTCGAGAGATTTGGGAAGTCGAAGTATTTTTCATCAGAAGGGAGGGAGCTAAGACCTGGTACAAAGGGATCCTTGCCTCAGAAAGTCTCCCATGTGCCCTCACCATCGCTGCTCAGAAACGTGCATTCATGCCTGCCGCTGCTTTCCCTGCCTGGGCCCATCTTAGCACTTTGTCCATAACCTAGGGTGGGACACCCCCGCCCCCAATGCATCTCAATACCAGAGCTCATATAGCTGTTCCCAGTGACCTCAGCCTGGCACATAAGGAGCAACAAATTTGCCATCCTGGCTCTAGTGGTAAAATTTCTTTCCTTCCACAAAGTTTGGTGATAGATCTTACCTTCTTCAGTAATGCAGGCATTATTGTGATATTTCTGCCATGATGTTTGTACAAAATAATATTATTTATTCTATATTTTACTTTTTCAATTTAGAAAATTGTTTTATAAATCCAGTTTCTTCCTGCACTAGGAAAATTTATGGAGAACTTGAGAACAGAAGCAGGCTAGATGGGAGGATAAGATGGCACCTAGGAGCTCAAGTGTTTTCTGTAGATATTTATTTACCATTCACATCAGTGGTTGTTGAGACAGAGAGAGGTTTAGAGGAGGAGTAATGCATGAGTAGAAATTATCTAATTCTGGGCTGTGTTGTTGGTTAGTGGGTATTTTCTACACTATTAAAGAAGTCATAAATTCTTGTAGCAAAGTTCAATTTTTATTTATTTTATTTTATTTATTTATTTTCAATGTGTATGAATGTACTGTCTGCATGCAGGTTTGTGCACCTGTGTCGTGCAATGCTGCGGAGGTCAGAAGAGGGTCTCGGATTCCCCTGGAACTGGAGTTCTCCTGGAATTGGAGTTACAGACAGTTCTCAGCCACCATGTGGGTGCTGGGGATCGAACCCGGGTCCTCCGCAAGAGCAGTCGGCGCTCTTAACCACTAGGCTATCTCTCCAGCCCTGATTTTTATTCTTAAAACTTTCAAAATTTGCTTTGAGATATTTTTTGTAGGGCATGTGTGTGTGCGTGTGTGTGTGTGTGTGTGTGTGTGTGTACAGGCACACACATACTATGGTCCATGTATGGGGGTCAAAGGACAACTTTTGGGAGCCAATTTTCTTCTTCCATCATGGATTCCAAGGCTTGAACTCAGGTCATCATCAGGCTTGTTCACCAGGAGCTTTTTTTTTTTTTGTCTTTTTTTGTCTTTTTGAGACAGGGTTTCTTTGTATCCCGAGCTGTCCTGGAACTCACTCTGTAGACCAGGCTGGCCTTGAACTCACAGAGATCCACCTGCCTCTAACTCCAGAGTGCTAGGATTAAAGGCGTGCGCTGTCACACCCAGCTTAAAGATGGTTCTTGGCTGCCATGTGGGTGCTGGGAATCTAACCCGAGTCCTCTGCAAGAGCAGTCGGCACTCTTAGCTGCTAAGCAGTCTCTCCAGCCCTCCAAGAGCTTTTCTTTACCCACTGAGCCATCTTTGCTGGCCCACTGGGCATAGTTTAAAGAAAGATGATATAAAACAGTATGTATTTAAATGTAATTCCAAATAAAACTTATTCCTGGTTTTCTAAACAGTATCTAAGATATGTTGAATCTTGGGTATTAATCTATATGTTGTAATGGCTTTGTGAGCCATGATTGTTCTAGAGACTTCTAATTGAACTCAGAGACATAGTCTTGTGGTTTTTTTCTTTTTTTTCCAGGAAACACAGAGATGTAGTGTCAACTTTTACCTAATATTACTGTCCTAGTTAACCTTTTATATTATTTATTTAAAAAGTTTTAAAGGAGGTCAGGGTGTGGTGGCACATACCTTTAATCCTGGGAGGCAGAGGCAGGCAGATCTCTGTGAGTTCAAGGCCAGCCTAGTATACATAGTGAATTCTAGGCCAGCTGGGGCTAAAGGGAGACCCTGCCTCAAAACAACAAAAAAGAAACAGAACTCAGTGTGGCATTGCCAGGCAGATCACACGGACCAAGCCTACAGGAAGGAAGGGCAAGTGAGGAGTTCCTGTTCCTAGTCCAGAGCAGGCTGGGGCGGGGTGCCTGGGGTGACATGTGTCTGGGGTGGTTGGGGCGAAGGTCAAAGATCATACACCCCAGCTTGGCACCCAGGGAGTGGTTTTCTACCTTTAAGTGTGCCAGGTTCTATTCTGGTCCTGGGGCCCCGTGCCATCGGCCAGGGCTGGCTGTCCCCCAGCCATTTCTCCTGCCAGATAGTGCTCTGGGACTTAGGTGGAGAAGCCAGTATGTTGTATGCTCGGATGGACTGAGTTTCTAGATAGAGCCAAGGATGGGGACCTTGTGCTCCTGGGCCATGCATTGTTGTCTGGTTCTCAGGCTGCTCTCTGAAGGTGAGCACCACTGGCAGAAGTCACCTGACATGATGGCTCAGGTGGCCACTGGTTCTCACCATCCTCCTCAGCCATGTCACTGTTCTGTTCTACTCTGGTGGCCTGATATTGCATGACGTTTCTGCTTGCTTAGAAAATAAGCCTAGGGGCTGAAGAGATGGCCTAGCAATTAAGAGCACCGACTGCTCTTGCAGAGGACCCGGGTTCGATCCCCAGCACCCACATGGCGGCTGAGAACCATCTTTAACTCCAGTTCCAGGGGAATCTGACACCCTCTTCTGACCTCCGTGGCATTGCACGACACGGGTGCACAGACCTACATCCAGACAGTACATTCATACACATAAAAATAAATAAAATAAATAAAAAAAGAAAATAAGTCTAATCAAAGACCAGGTGTCCCAGCAGAGCCAGGGCTTTTGCTGGTTGGTTTTACATTGCTGGAGGCCCTTGCTTGTGCTTGACCACTGAGCCACACCTCCAACTCCAAGAGTCAAGCCTATGCGTGTAGAGGAAGGGTCACATCACTATCTCACAGATCAGATGGCTCTATCAGAACATTAATGCAGTGGGGAGAACATAGTTCCCAGGATTGGGTCCTGCTCCATCCCTTACCACATGCGTAATTTGGGGCAAGTTATGTAGCCACCCTCGGTGTCTTCTTCTGTATAGTGAGTGTGACTGCAGGACCTGCCTCCCAGACTATGAGGGAGCTTGGCCTTTACAGTGCCAGGTCCCTTGTCAGCCTGGCAGAAACACAAGCCATCTTTGCNTTGTTGTTGTTGTTGTTGTTGTTGTTGTTGTTGTTGTTTCCAATATGCATCACTCCCAACTGCTTTGGACAAAAGCTCAAGGGGCGAAGCACAGGAAATACTTACAACTGGGTAATTGGCACTAGCATCCACAAATGAGGGATACCATTCGTCGTTTGTTTTTCTGGGACTGTGTTACTTCACTCAGTATGATGTCCTCTAGCTCCAGCCATTTTCCTGCAAAGCTCATGATGTCGTCTTTCTTTACTGCTGCATAGAACTCCATTGTGTAGATGTACCACATTTTCTCTAGTATCTTAGTATTTTTAAAATGATTATGTGTGTGTGTGTGTGTGTGTGTGTGTGTTTGTGTGTTCGTATGTGTATGAATGTGCACATAAGAGTAGAAGCTTGTTTGGAATCCAGAAAAGAGTGTCAGATCCCTGGGGGATGGAATTACAGGTGATTCTGAGAATCATAGGTGGGTGTAGGGAACCAAATGCAGGTTCTTTGGGACTGTTAGCCACTGAGCCATCTCTCCAGCCCTCCACAATTTTTAAGTTACATTTATTTATTCATATTTAAGAGTGTGTACACACATATCTGTACCATGGTGTGCATGTGGAAGCCAGAGACAACTGAAGGGAATTGGTTCCTCCTTTCCCTATGTGGATTTCCAGGATCAAACTCAGATCATCAGGCTTGGCAGCATCTTACCAGCCCCTATTTTACATTTTAAACTGCAGACTTTTGGCAGTCAGGGTGGCTAAATGCCGTGCCTCGCTTCCTATTTCCTACTAGTTTTCATTATTTTGCAGATCTAACATAAGTCTTGCTTTTTCCTTTCTTTGGTTAGGTAAACCCCTCCAGTTGACTCTTCAGGCTTGTGATGTCAAAGGAAAAGAAGATAAATCGGGACCTGAAAATCTCCTTGTAGAGCCGTGGACGAGGGATGGTGAGTGGTAGATGGTTCATTGCTAGTGTGCCCAGGCAGTTGTGATCTTTGAAATTTTTATATGTTAATGGTTTGTTGTTGTTTTGAGACAAGTTCTCACTATTTGCCCAGACTGGCCTCTAATTCCAGGTTGGGGTTATAGGTGTTAGCCACTAAAGACATTAGTCTTTTTTTTTTTTTGGATATTGGTCTTTACCTCAGGTTGGCAATGGGTCTAATACTTTCTCAGGTTCAGCTTTAATCTTTCTAAGTGGTAATGACCTATAACAGCATGTAAGCATTTGAGAGCCTGAGGCTGTTTAGGGTTCAAGAAGGACTAGAAAATGACTCAGCAATTAAGCTAAGTTGCTCTTGGAGAGGACCTGAGTGCATTTCCTGGCGCCGAATGGTGGCAAACAACTGTCTTTAACTACAGTTCCTGGGGATCAGATACCCTCTTCTGGCCTCAGCAGAGGCAGGCAGATCTTTGTTTTTTTTCTTTTTTTTTTTTTTTTTTTGTCTTTTCGAGACAGGGTCTCCCTGTAGCCCCAGCTGTCCTGGAACTCACTCTGTAGTCCAGGCTGGCCTTGAACTCACAAAGACTCACAAAGATCCGCCTGCCTTTGCCTCCCGAGTGCTAGGATTAAAGGCGTGTGCCAACACTCCCGGCTTAAGGGCTTTTCCTTGGAATAAAAAGAGTTGATGGTTTTAAATTGACTTTAAGTTTAGATTGTCTTTCTGTTAAGTTGGCTTAATATATTGAGAAAAGCAATGGGTCCATACAACCCTTAAGAACATCTTTAAAGAACATTACAGCTGCTCTAGTGTTTGATATGTTGCTAGGTAGCCTTCTTTACTTCTTGTATAAACATAATAGTTATTGCCATGTGCTTCTTTCTGCTATGGGCTCCCCCCCACCCACAGGAGTATTTGTGAGCCTTTTGTGAGCCTTCTCCTCAGCCATCTTGGTGCCACTTAGTTAGTGTCCTGCATGTGTCCCTTTTCTATTCACTGTACTGATTTGTATCATGCCGATTAAATGAAGTGGAATGTTCCAGCAACTGTACACTGACAGGCCTGGCCTTCCTGCTTTGATTTGGTTTTGCCTTGGCTATCCTCAGAGCCTGCAGGCTTCTGACTTCTTCAGTGTTGCTTCTTCATCCAGTTTCCTGAATTCATTCTCAGTACCAGTGAGGTAAAGCTCCCTGGAACACCATGTGCTCATAGGTGTATCTCCTCTGCTTTGTGTCCCCTTAAGCAATGGACTTTACATAGATGGTTCTATACAGTCTTCACCGAGCAGCTCAGCTTCCACACAGAGCTTTCCTTCATGTCATCCTCTACTCTGAACACCACTAATGGACGTTAAGTCACCTGCTATCCAAAGACAGGAGTGGGGTGCAGTGTTGGGAGGGAGATGACAGCTCTTCACCACTTTTCCTTGTCCCTTTCACCCAACAAATTTAAAACCACTTTGCCAAAGATTCTGTGTTTTTCCCTTCTTGCTGAAAATTAGATTTTCTTTTTCTTTTCTGTTCTTTTTGAAACAGGGTCTCCTTGTCGCCCCAGCTGACCTGGAACTCACTGTATAGACCAGGCTGGCCTCAATCTGACAGAGATCCATCTGCCTCCTGAGTGCTGGGATTAAAGGTGTGTACCACCTTGCCTGGCAAGAATTGGAATTTCTCACATCAGTATGTGGATTTTTTTGGTTTGGTTTTCCCTTTAGTCCCAGCTGGCCTGGAGCTCACTATGTAGACCAGGCTGGCCTTGAACTCACAGAGATCCGTCTGCCTCTGCCTCTTGAGTGCTGGGATTAAAGATGTGTGCCACCACGCCCGGTGATCCTTCTGCCTTTTGATTCCCCTGCCTTATCCTCCTAAGTATGTGCTGGGACCACAGGTATATCCCTCCACACCTGACTTATAATGCAGATTTTAGCAATGTTCAGAGTCTCAAAACCTTGCACAGGTTTTCCTATAAGACACATTGACTAGCTCTTATGCCTGGGCCTGATTTGAGTACTTTGTTACTCTCTCTCTTATCTTTACCACTTACCTCCCCTTCCTGGTCTCCCCCCTTAATACATGAATTTTTAGATTTGAGCTGTGGCAGGCGGATTTGTCTTTTGTTGTGCTTTAGAAGGTGGGGTGTAGGCAGGAATGCTCAGCTTCTCCAGGATGTTCCTTACATAGCTCTCACTTGTCTTAAAACGCAGCTGAAAAATGAGGCTTAAGCTGCTGGTTTGGATGGGTGGTTTTTCCCTTCCCCTTACAGTAGTGGAAGCCATTTAGTGGATACACTTCAAGGTCCCTGTTGCAGGGAAGTTCAAGTTATAGAGGTGTGCTACAATAGTGCCCAAGAATGCTCAGAGAAGGAATGTTAACATTTGAGACAACTGATTTTCCTGAACTCCTAAATGGAACCTACTGCCACTTATGCTGGGGTCTTAAAGGACTGAAGGGATAGATGTATTAAATCTTTTTTTTTTTTTTTGGTCTTTTTGAGACAGGGTCTCCCTGTAGCCCCAGCTGTCCTGGAACTCACTCTGTAGACCAGGCTGGCCTTGAACTCACAGAGATCCACCTGCCTCTGCCTCCCAAGTGCTAGGACTAAAGGCGTGCGCCACCACGCCCGGCTCAATTTATTAAATCTTTTAAATCTGTGACTGGTTAATTTTTTCCTTTGTCATTATAAGAGATGAAATTTGACAAGTTGGGGACAGGGTATGAACTGTAGATTTAAAATATCACAAATAATTAGAGATGATGCTACATACCTATAATCTTAGCACTCAGCACACTGAGGCAGGAGAATCAGGACTTCAAGGCCAGCTTTGGCAACTTAATAATAGCCTGTCTCAAAAAAATTATTGCTGAAAGCCAGGCGTGGTAGCTCATGCCTTTAACCCCAGCACTTGGGAGGCAGAAGCAGGATCTCTGGGAGTTCAAGGCCAACCTGGTCTACATAGTCAGTTCCAGGCCAGCTGGGGCTACAGGAAGACCCTGTCTCAAAAGAGACCAAAAACAAAACAAAAGTTGTTAAACAGCAAGAAAAGGAAAGACAGAGTTATATTTCTCTCTCTCTCTCTCTCTCTCTCTCTCTCTCTCTCTGTGTGTGTGTGTGTGTGTGCACACGCACACGCGTGCGCGCCCACACATTTGAGTGTGAATGTGTAAGTATAGGTGCATGTGTACACTAGCAGGTATGTAGAAGTCAGAGGACAGTCATTCTAACCTTATTTTTCCTTTTCTTAGGTTTTCTTACAGAGACTGGAAAAACCAGAGCAAGTACTATTTTTTCTACAGGAACTGAATCTTCCTTCCAAGTTACACAGATCCGAATTATGGTAATTTCCCTGCTTTTTTTTTTTTTTTTTGGTCTTTTTGAGACAGGGTTTCCCTGTAGTTCTGGCTGTCCTGGAACTCACTCTGTAGACCAGGCCAGCCTTGACCTCACAGAGATCTGCCTGCCTCTGCCTCCCAAGCAGGTACTGCTTTTTAAGTGAATGGATTACATTTCAGAAGTCCATGCCATTGATCTTTCATTGGGTCTGCAGTGATTATTTACTCTGTGTCAGGCCTCAAGAAGGCAGGATCACAAAGATGAATCTCATTGAAGTCTCTGCATCATATGATTTTAAGGATTGAGAAAGCTAAGAAACATTTCTTGGGAAGTGGCTTTTCCTGGACTTCATATATTTCAATATTTTTTCATTGGTTTCATCTTGAGATGAAGCCGTATTATTGGAAACAAAACAGCTAAAGAACTTTTGCCCCTTTGATGTTCTCC
Source organism: Rhizomys pruinosus (assembly GCA_009823505.1). NCBI lineage: Eukaryota > Metazoa > Chordata > Mammalia > Rodentia > Spalacidae > Rhizomys > Rhizomys pruinosus. The sequence goes on along the minus strand of VZQC01003749.1, from coordinate 1,292,956 downwards.
ATCCCATCTCTGTTTCTAGGTTCGCCGTGGTGGCATTGGTGCCCAGTGTGGGCTGGTATTTGCTTATAACTCACCCTCTGATAAGTTTTATGCAGAAGAACACTTCAAACGGTTTGAAAGCTATGACAAATGGAAGCTTCAGGATCTCAGGCAATTCGTAAAAAGCAGGTACAGAACAGAGCACAAATCTGTGTGGTCGATAGGAATGTATCTGTTTTCTTATTGGCAAACTGCTTCATAGAGCAGATGCTAGTAAGCACTTCAGGGGCCATACACTCTCATTACTTTCTAGCAGAATGTACAAAGATGAATGTTAGTTTGTTCAGTTCCTTTTGGTTACTAGAGTCACTCGTCTTCAAAATAGCTGGGAAGTGACCCATACCTCAGTTAGAGGCAGCCTGGATCTTACCTGGCCACTGGGGATTCATCTGGGCTCCAAACTAACTTCCTGCCATTCGTGCTTTTCCTGAAGATATTTATTAAACACTTACTATGTGCTAGGCTTGATGCATTGAAGATCCTACAGTGAGGAAAATGGTAGAGCCCCTACTATAGAGAGCTTCCTGCCAGGAGACTGAGTCAACTGTGTAAGGAGTGCTATGAAGGAGACTTCTGGGAGCAGACAGCATCTCACTTGGTGGGGAAGGTATCCCTGAACCAACATGTGGTGCTGTGATGTTTCTGAAAAATGAGTTACAGTTAAGTAGCTACTGAAAGTAGAAAGAGGGTGGCTCAGACAGAGGGAAGAGCAAGTGCAGGGCCCAGAGGGAAGACATGACCCACCGCAGGAGCAGGTGGTTGTATGTCTGAGGCAACACTGTCAGGAAGAGTGACGAGGGGCAGAGCTGGAGATCTGGGAGAGACCAGGTCAGTAGAAGTGTCTCTGTCTCTGTCTCTGTTTCAGGCCTTCAGTTATTCCTTAAAGTATATGTGTGTAATAGGGAAACAAGCAGGCAGGAGGGTGAAGCATGTTGTAGAGATCTGAGAGGAAGATGAAAGAGGTCAGATGTATATTTTAGAAAACTACTCAGGCCCATCCTATAGCAGTGTGGATAGAGGACAGCAAACATGGAGAAGAGGGGGGAAATGGGAGGAGGCTGGCATATTGCCCAGGAAGCTAAAGATGGGAGTGAACTAGATCAGTACTCTGTATCAGCAGGGATGGAGCAAGGTGGCCTGGTGCAGCAGGTCCTGGGGACAGCTGACTAGAGAGCAAGAGAAGGAAGAAGTCTTGGGCAGCAGCATGCATGATGTTTGGGGGTGGCTGGTGGGAAACTTGGTAGTGCCTTTGGGATAGAAAATGCCCAGGAAGCTGGGCATGGTGGCGCATGCCTTTAAACCTAGCACTCGGGAGGCAGAGGCTGGCGGATCTATGTGAGTTCAAGGCCAGCCTGGTCTACAGAGTGAGTTCCAGGACAGCTGGGGCTACAGGGAGACCCTGTCTCGAAACCACCAAAAAGAAAAGAAAAAAAAAAAAGAAAATGCCCCAGGGAAAAGCAGGTTTAATGGGAAAATGATGAGCTTCATGTTGGACCTACTAGAATGTTATGAAAGCCTTTGAGATGGCCAGTAGCCAGTAGGACAAACAGGTCAGCAGCCTAGAAGAGACTCTTATGCTACAGGGATAGATATGACAGTCATTGAAATGACGATTAAAAATGGGGGAGCCGGGTGTGGTGGCTCATGCTTGCAGCCCCAGCACTCAGGAGGCTCAGGTAAGATTGCTGAGAGTTTAAGAGCAGCCTGGGGTACAGAGTGAGCACATGGTCTCCAGACCAAGAAACAAAGAAACAAAGATATTAACAGATGACAAGTGGAAATAGAAACAGATAGGTGACTCAAATGTTATATCTAAACCTAGCTATACGAGAAACCCACCAGCCAATATAGTCGCTAAATGGAGAAAAATTGTAAGCATTCCCCTTAAAAGCAGGGAACAGGCAGGGCTTCTCACTATCGCCAACTTTCTTTCAATATAGTGCTTGAAATGCCTGCTAGGTGCCGGGCGTTCCAGGTGGCCACGCCTTTAATCCTAGCACTTGGAGGCAGAGCAGGTGGATCTGTTGAGTTCAAGGCCAGCCTGTCTACAGAGTGAGTTCCAGGACAGGCTGGGACTAAAGGGAGACCCTGTCTCGAAAAGACCAATAAAAAAAAAAAAAAAAATGCCTGCTTGGCAATAAAGGCAAGAAAGTGAAATTAAGGGAGTACTAAATTGGAAAAGGAGTAAAACTATCCCTTTTTGCAGATGATGTATGATAGTTACCTAAGGGATGCTAAAAACTCTCACCAGAAAACTCTTAGAAATGATCAAAAAGTTTCAGTAAAGTAGTGGGATACAAAAATAAACTTAGAGCCAGGTATTGGTGCGCAACGGCCTTTTAATCCTAGCACTTCAGGAGGCAGAGGCAGTGGATCTTTGTGAGTTCAAGGCCAGCCTGGTCTACCAGAGTGAGTTCCTAGTCAAGCTAGGGGCTACAGGGAGACCCCTGTCTCGAAAAAGACCAAAAAAAAAAAAAAACCAAAAACAAAATAAACCTAGAAAAAATCAGGAGCCTTTCTTCACACCAACAATAGCCAACTGGCGAGAGAGAGATATAAGGAGACCTTCCAATCACAATAGCCATACAAAAAAAAAAAAAAAAAAAAACCAGGAATAAACCTAACCAAAGACACAAAGACTTCTACACACAAAAATTTTATAAACCCTGAAGATGAAAAATGACATCCAAAAGAAGATAAGACCTCCCGTGCTCATGGATTCTAAGAATTAATGTAGTAAAAATGTCCATTCTACCCAAATTAATATACAGATTCAATGCAATCCCAATCAAAATCCTCATGAGCTTCTTCACAGACTTAGAAAAAAAAATCCTTAAATTTATGTGGAAAAACAAAAGACCCCGAATAGCTAAAGCAACCCTGAGTGAAAAGTGCAATACTGGGGGGATTACATTACCAGACTTCAAGCTATACTACAGGGCTGTAGTCATAAAGACATCCTGGTACTGGCAAAAAAAAAAAAAACCCAAAAAACAGAACCATTGACCAATGGAACAAAATTGAAGATCCAAACTTAAGCTCATATAACTTCAGCCACCTCATATTTGACAAAGGAGCCAAAAAAACTCAGTGGAGGAAAGATACCATCTTCAGCAAATGGTGCTGGCAAAACTGGATCACCATTTGTAGAAGAACAAAATTAAACCCCTACCTCTTACCCTGTACAAAAATAAACTCCAAGTGGATCAAAGATCTCAACCTGAGCTGGGCGTGCTGGTGCACGCCTTTAGTCCTAGCACTTGGGAGGCAGAGGCAGGCGGATCTCTGTGAGTTCAAGGCCAGCTTGGTCTACATAGTGAGTTCCAGGACAGCTGGGGCTACAGGGAGACTCTATCTTGAAAAGACCAAAAAAAAAAAAAAAGACATTATGAGCTTTGCTGGTAAATGGATGGAACTCGAAGAAGTTATACTAAGTGAAGTAACACAGTCCCAGAAAAAAAAAAGGCGAATGGTTTCCCTGATTTGTAGATGCTAACACCAAATCCCCAGTTGGCAGGCAAACCGAGCAACTTTATTATTACATTTCATTGTATCTCAAACAACTGTGCTATTCCAATGTGAACCTCTAAATGGGCTCTAGAGTTGCCCTACCAATTGTATTCACACATTGTAATTACCATACATGGATGAAAGACAGGTAGTCATATTCAAAAAACAACAAAAAAGAGAGAATGTAAAGTTATACATTTGTATACCTGCATGCAAATTTACTGTTAAAATGTGAATCTCTAAATGTGTTTAGGATTCAATCTATAGTTTATTTTCAGAATTTGTAATTTTGACTGAATGTATATATGCATATTTTGGAATAATGTAAAAAATAAAATAAATGGAAATGAAAAAAATATTTAAAAAAATAAAAATAACTTATAGGGGAAAAAAAAAAAAAAGACTGCCTACTGGGATCAATCATCTTGGTGAGCAGCGTCAGTATTTTTTTTTTTTTATGTTTTTGAGACAGGGTCTCCCTCCCTGTTTTCTCCAGCTGTCCTGGAATTCACTATGTACACCAGGCTGGCCTTGAACTCCAAAAGATCCGCCTGCCTCTGCCTTCCAAGTGCTAGGATTAAAGGCGTGCACCACCATGCCCTGTTTGCAGCACCAGTATTTAAGAAGCAATAGAGAAAACTCAACCAGAGAATAGTGAGCAAACCGAGTTGTACTCTCAGAAAGCAGGGAATGCCTGTGGTGTTAGTGTTAACCAGGAGTCAATAAGATGAAGCTGAAAGTGGGCATACGACAGAGGTCATTAGTGGTGTCTCGGATAGTGTTGCCTTCCTACTGCTGCTAGTAAGTTAGAGCTTGTGGAGCAGAGCCTTGGACTTACTGCTTGTACTACTTACTGTATGTTCCAGTTAGTGGGATTTTTGGAATGAACAGAATTCTTTATCTATCACCTTCTATATCACTAGGCTTTGATGTGCACATGAATCACCAGAGGATCTTGTAAAAGTCCAAGTCTGATTCAGTAATTATGGAGAAAACCTGAGACCCCTTTTTTTCTCTTTTCTTTCTTCCCTCCATCTCCCCCTTCATTTTGTTTTACTTTTTTAATATTTATTTTATTATTTGTTTAATCTGTTTGAGTGTATTTCCTACATATGTGTAAATCCACCTGTGTTATACAGTGCCCCTGGATGCCAGAAGAAGGCATTGGATCTGCTGGAATTGGAGTTACAGACAGTTGTTAGCCACCATGTGGGTGCTGGGACTTGAACCCAGGTCCTCTGTAAGAGCAGTCAGTGCTCTTAGTCACTGAGTCATCTCTCCAGCCCCTTGTTTTTCTTTTTGAGACAGGGTCTTACTAGCCTCCATAGCTTGGAATTTACTGTGTAGCCTAGACTGGACAAACATGTAGTAGTCTTTCTACCTCTGACTCCCAAGTGCTGGGATTGCAGGTGTCTACCACCATATGTAGCATGATTTCTTTTTGAATAATAGCTACAGGTAATACCTAATTTTAAGCAACCATGTCCCACTCTTGGGACATACTAAAATAGGTCTTTCATATCTTATCCAGAGTGGATTTTTTTTAACCTAAATATAGACATATTCACAATTCTTTTAATGATTTGATCTGGTTCTAGCTTCTTAAATCCTTATTTAGTTGGCTTACATATAATCAGTTCCTTTCCAGTTTGGAAATAAAAATACCTTGCCTGTTTTGTTGTTGTGTCCTGGCAACATGCTCCAAGGCCAGCTGTTTGGCTCTTTTGCGTATGTAAGAGGATAGTATTCATGTCCTGCCTACTATGCAGTGTGGTTTGATGAGCAAGGTTGCTTCTGTGTTCTCTGAGTCTTTCCAGCTTCCTATAATGCAAAGATTTTCTTGATGACTGGTAAAGAGTAGATTTTCTGCCAGACAGGTGGCAGGAAGATAGGAAGATTAAGAGTTCAAGGTCGGCCTGGGCTGTATAGCTCGAGGTTGAACCAGGGCCTCACATATACTAGGCAAGTGCTGTGCTACTGAACTATATCCCTAGCCCTCAAAGAATACATTTAAAATTCTTCAGACATGCATTAGGGATAAGACTCTTTGATATTTGGGGCTAAGCAAATTCCACTTACTGACGGGGTCAACTGTATCACAAAAGGTTTATACCAAGAAAGGCATATGTGAAAAAGAGAACAGTTCTTTCCTTTGTTCCAGAACCTACTTTGGACTGTCTCCACTTCTCATAGTTGTTTGTAGTTGTTTGTCACATCCATAGAGAACACTTTGTCCTGCTAGCTGGGTCCTAGGCCAAGTAGTGTAAGGCTTTTTTGTTTTGTTTTGTTTTGTTTTGTTTTTTTGTCTTTTTTGAGACAGGGTCTCCCTGTAGCCCCAGCTGTCCTGGAACTCACTCTGTAGACCAGACTGGCCTTGAACTTACAAAGATCCGCCTGCCTCTGCCTCCCAAGTGCTAGGACTAAAGGTGTGCGCCACCACGCCCGGCTTTGTTTTGTTTTTTCAAGACAGGGTCTCCCTGTAGCCCCAGCTGGCCTAGAACTCACTCTGTAGACCAGGCTGGCCTTGAACTCACAAAGATCCACCTGCCTCTGCCTCCCAAGTGCTAGGATTAAGAATGGTACTTGAAAAGAATGTCTGCTTCTTCTCTTTATCACTTAATTCCTGAAGAGGGAGTAGCATTTACCTGTCCACCTCTTTTTTTTTTTTTTTTTTTTTTTTTNTTTTTTTATTTTTTATTTTTTTTTGAGACAGGGTCTCCCTGTAGTCCCAGCTGTCCTGGAACTCACTCTGTAGACCAGGCTGGCTTTGAACTCACAAAGATCCGCCTGCCTCTGCCTCCCGAGTGCTAGGATTAAAGGCGTGCGCCACCACGCCCGGCACCTGTCCACCTCTTAAAAAGCAGTGGCACACAGTTGTGCTTCAGCTTCAAGGCTGGAATGTTCTCTTGGAAGGACTTCCTAAGAGCTGGAGACCTATGTAGGCTAAGGTTTTCCTCTTTTGGAGCTGTAGGGTCTGAAAGCCCCCAAGCTTCTACCCTTCAGCTGTTGCACATGGCCCACACCTTAGGCTGGTCAGACACATGTTAGCCAGAAAGAGGGAAAAGAAGCCAATTCTGCTTCTCCTTTGTTTCTTTCCAGAAGCATCCACCCTGGTACCTTACCCCTGAACCTCTTTGGAAATGTCTGACTTTGGGTTTCATTCTTCTGATAAGCCATTATTTAAAGAAACAAACTTTTTCTTTAGTTCCCAAGTTTATGTGGTCTGACATAGTTCCCAGTTCACAAATGAAATGTGTGGTGAATGGAGAGGCAGTTACCACCAGCTCCCTCCTGTGTTCCAAGAGATACCAGGTGCCACAACCATTTCCTAGGTGTTAATCAGCAGGGTTCCTATATGAGTTAAATGCCATTTGGATGAGGCTTTGCTTATCAGACTCTAGAGAAGCTTAGAAATAGGAAATACTGCTTACCCTTGTGTTCGCAGGATTGGTTGCTCATCTGATGACCTTGGAGAGGATGATCCAATTGGCTGGTTTGAGCTGGAAGAAGAGTGGGATGAAGCAGATGTCAAGTTGCAGCAGTGTAGAGTTGCCAAAGTAAGCACCAGCAAGTCTAACCGTAGCTGTTCACCACTTTTCTCTTCTACAAATAACTGCTGACTGTGCACCAGCCCTAAGCTGACACTGGGACCCCAGAGTCAGCCCTCAAGGAATTTCTAGTCTAGTGGGAAAGACAAGTGTCCTGGGGGCTATGATAAAGGGAGATTTAACTCAGCCTGGAATTCACTAGAGAAGGCTTCATGAGAAAGAGAGGAGAAGAAGTCATTCTAGATGCTGGAGTGGAAGCCATAAATGCAAGAGAGATCTTTTTATTTTTCCTCTGACAACAGTTAGCACACAGGCAAGAGAGAGATGTTTGTTCCCCTGACTCTAGAAGTAGTGACTGACTATGTAATATATTTTTCTTAACCCCAAGTTTAAACCTTAGACTGTTAGAGAATTCAGAACTATCTTCAGAGTTTGTACATAGTATGTGCAGTTAAATAGTAGATTCAGAAAAGTTCCACCAGCAAGATGGCTCAGCAGTTGCTGTCAAGTCTGATTACCTCAGTTTAAGTCCCTGAATTCACGTGGTAGAGTGAGAGAACTGATTCCTGAAATTTGTCCTCTCGTCTCTACAAGTATACCATGAGACATGTGCTCACGCACACATAAATAAGTGAACAAACAAATAAAATATAAAAAAATTTAAAAGGCCCTTACAAAATGTTGGGGTTTTTGTTTGTTTGTTTTGGTTTGTGTGTGTGTGTGTGCGTGTGCGTGTGCGTGTGTGTGTGTGTGTGTGTGTGTGTGTGTATTTTTGAGACAGGGTCTCCCTGTATCCCCAGCTGACCTGGAACTCTCTATGTGGACCAGCCTGGCCTTAAATTCACAGAGATCTGCCTGCCTCTGCCTCCCAAATGCTGGGATTAAAAGCATCCACCACTACACCTGGCTGTTGTTGTTTTTTTATCAACACTGAACTTAATATATTTTGTGTCTACCTTCTTTACCATATTCGGGAATTCTGAGTGAGCCCTTCTCTTAGATCTCTTATCTTTTCTAGTATTTGATGGTGAAGTTCCTCTGCACTCGTCAGGAGTCTGCAGAGCGCTTGGGTGTGCAAGGCTTGAGCATCAGTGGGTACCTCCGGCCTGCAAGGGCAGAGACAGAGCAGCGCGTCCTCTGTGCCCACTGCAGAAAAGACACAGAGAGTGTCTGTGGGGCCACCCTGCTCCTCAGGACTTTGCAGTTCATCCAGCAGCTCGCTCATGACTTGGTAAGGTTTCCTCCATTATTATACAACATTCCTCTGGAAGAAATAAAAGAGTGTTAAAATAAGTGAGCAGGCAGTGAAACCTCTGAAGCCATGACAGCATGAATGAACACAACAGGCATCAGGATAAACGATAATATGAAAGTCCTGGGGAGAGTGAGATGGATGGTATGGTACAGTGAAAGACTGCATGACATGTGGCCTGTGTTGTGAGCTCTCCAGGATTAGACCTGCAGATAATGGTGAAGATCCCCACTCGCGTTTGCCCGGGGAGCTAAACAAAGCAACATCATGGGATTTGTTCTTTTTAGGATTTATTCTTTAAGTCTGAGAATTCCAAAATTTAGGTATATTTCATTTATTAAATGGACTAAACTGTTAGGATCTGAAATTGTTTTTGGTTTTGATGCTGGTTTTATATTCACTAATAAACACAGTAACAGTTCACTCAGAGGGAGTCTCATAGCCGTCACGTGGACTGCTTGGCTTGCTTCTGTGGACACTCTTGTGTATAGCAGTGTCCACTCTTAGCTTTCTTTGTGCTCTGCACACTCAGAGGCCGCTGACTCAGTGTACATATTGCCTTTTGGGGTCTTTGTTGACAAGAGCTCTTATCACAGCAAAAGAGAGGGAGAGGCCTAGGAATAGTGACTAAGTTTATAGCAGAAGTACAGCTCACAGACACCAAAGTCAAATACACTTCAGTAAACTCTGGGTAGCAGCATTATCAAGCAAAGATTAATTTATGTTTTATAGACCCAGAGAACCCTTGTGGATATGTCAGGAGTGTTTTGTCTACATTATTTATACATCCGTAACTTGAACACCATGTATATATGCACACATTTCTTACTTCAGAGTAACTATTGGTTGTATGGAAATTTCACTCAAGTAGGACTGTTGCACCCCTTACCAGTAACAAGTAAATGAGACATCCCAGTAGTCTTTAAATATATTTTTCAATTTTACTTTTTTTTCTGGTCTTTATCATTTTTTAGGTGCAGCAGAAGGAAAGTGGCTTAAAATATAAATCTTTTCTGGACTTCACGGGTCTTGATTTGCAGATCTTCTGGAATTTTTACAGTAAATTAAAGCAAAAGTAGGTCGGAATTTGTTATGCAGTGATAATCATAAACGGTGCTAAAGTGACTGAGCTCTGCTGTTTAAATGGACTTTTTTTCCTTCTGAAATTTTTAGCTCATACTAGTATGTATTCTTCTGACTTGAAAGATTTGATTCTTGAAAATAACACTTCAGATTTCTATAGAATATTTAAGCATTTCACAAACATTTTCTTATTTGATTATCCACACAACTTCTGGAATAAGCAGATCGCGTATTATAGTAATACAAATTTAGCATCTCTAATCCAAAAATGCAAAATCTGGAATGATCCAAAATCTGAAATTTTTGCATGTCACAGTGAGCAGTTCTGCATTTGACCTTATATCATGAATCACAGTAAAAATGCAGCTAAAAATATGACTAGAGATGAAGTTCAGTGACATAGTGTTCGCTTAGCATGCATGAGGTCCTGGCTTCAACCCCCAGCACTGCAAAAAAAGGAGGAAATTACCTGAAGTTGTCTTCATGGCTAGAGAAATGGTTCAGGGCTAGAGAGATGGCCTAGCAGTTAAGAGCGCTGACTGCTCTTGCAGAAGACCCAGGTTCGATCCCCAGCACCCGCATGGCGGCTGAGAACCATCTTCAACTCCAGTTCCAGGGGAATCTGACACCCTCATCTGACTTCTATGGCATTGCATGACAGGGGTGCACAAACCTACATGCAGACAGTACACTCACACAAAAAAATAAAATAAACAGAACTTCTAAAAAAAAAAAGAGAGAGAGAGAAATGGCTCAGTTGTTAAGAGCACTTGCTGCTTTTCCAGGGCTGGAGAGATGGCCTAGTGGTTAAGAGTGCCAACCGCTCTTGCAGAGGACCTGGGTTCGATCCCCAGCACCCACATGGCGGCTGAGAACCATCTGAAACTCCAATTCCAGGATAACTCCAGTTCCAGGGGAATCCAACACCCTCTTCTGACCTCTGCGGCATTGCACGACACGGGTGCACAGACTTGCATGCAGGCAGTACATTCATACACATACAGAAATAAATAAAATTAATACAAAAAATTTTAAAAATAAAATAAAAAGAGCACTTGCTGCTTTTCCAGAGCACCTGAGATTGGTTCCCTGCACACACTCAGATAGCTTACAGCCACCTATAACTCAAGCTCCGTGGGATCTGACACTCTCTTCTAGCCTCTGTGGGCACCTGTACTCATGTGCACATACTCCCACACAGACTGACATACATACACATAATTTAAAATAATAAAAACCGGGCATGGTCACGCACACCTTTAATCCCAGTGCTCAGGAGCCAGAGGCAGGCAGATCTTTGTGAGTTCAAGGCCAGCCTGGTCTACAGAGCCAGTTCCAGGACGACTGGGGCTACAGGAAGACCCTGTCATGAAAAGAGCAAAAAATAAATAAATAAATAAATAAATAAATAAATAAATAAATAAATAAAATAAAAATTTAAAAATAAACTGGTGTGGTAGTCCACGCCTTTAAATCTCGGCACTCGGGAGGCAGAGATAGGTGGATCTTTGTGAGTTCAAGACCAGGCTGGTCTACATAGTGAGTTCCAGGATAGCTGGGGCTATAGAGACGCTATTTCAAAAAGACCCCCAAAATTAAAAATAAATACATAAAATTACTTTCAGGGTGAGTGTATATGGTATACAAAACTAATGTAACCATTTTTTAAAAACTATGCATGCATATGTGTCTGTGAGAATTTATAGAGACACATGAGTGGCCCTTTGTGCATGTGGAGGCCAGAAGAGGGCAGTGAATGTCCTCTATCATTCTCCAACTATTCCTTTGAGGCCAGGTGTTTCCCTGAACCTGGAGCTCATAGTTTCTCAGCTAAGCTAGAAGCCAGCAAGCCCACAGTCCCCTTATTTCTGCCTCTCTTGGTTATAGAAATTTGTAGGGACACCAGGCTTGTTCCATGGATGCTGGGATCTGCCAGTTGTCATGATTGTGGAGCAAACACTCTTAACCTTTGAGCCATTCCTGCACCCCCATGAATTTCATGTTGGGTTTTTTTTCGGTTGGTTGGATGTTTTTCTTTTTTTTTTTTTTTATTATTTATTTATTTTTGTATGTGTATGAATGTAGTGTCTGCATGCAGGTCTGTGCACCCATGTCGTGCAATGCCGCGGAGGTCAGAAGAGGGTCTCGGATTCCCCTGGAACTGGAGTTCTCCTGGAATTGGAGTTACAGACGGTTTTAGCCGCCATGTGGGTGCTGGGGATCGAACCCGGGTCCTCTGCAAGAGCGTCGGTGCTCTTAACCGCTAGGCTATCTCTCCAGCCCTGGATGTTTTTCTTTATGAGACAGGCTCTTCCTGTAGCCCCAGATGGTCTACTCAATACGTAGATCATGCTGGCCTCCATCTCACAGAGGTCAGCCTGCCTCTGCTTCCCAAGTGCTTCTATGTACCACCATGCCAAGCTTGAATTTCATGTTTAAACTTGGGGAACACAATGTGTGCATGCACTCGGGCATGTGCACAGATATTCCAAAATCTGAGACTCTCTGTTCTAGTCCCCAGCATTTTGAATAAGGGATTCAACTTGTTTCCCCATTTCACACATGAAGAAGCAGGATCAGAAATGAGCTTCCTTCCTCAGTGGGCAGAGTCAGTCAATACTGGGCCTGTGTTTTCAGAATTCTGGTAGTGTTCTTTATGCTCTGCCCAGCTTCTTTTACTAAACCTGATGTCTTATGGAAAGTCCTTTATAGACAGCTCTATGGCTTTGGAGGTGAAAGCAACTTGCCCTTCTGCTCTCTAACATTCTTTGTCTTTCTGCAGCCCAAGGGAAGAATGCATCTGTGCCCAGACCTTGCTGCTGCAGCTCCTTCAGAGCTGCTTCTCAGTGCTGCAGGGAGACACACCAGCTACCTCTGAGGAGAAGCCTGCAGCTCAGCACCCTGAGGGAGTACAGGCTGCCAAGGAACTCTACACACACTTATGTGATGGTAGGGGTTGGGATGTGTGCCTTGAATGGGACTGTATACTGGTGGCCACGGGCCTCTTGCTGTATAGAAGTGTGAGGTGATCTGGTGAGCATATGAGCCAGGAAGGGATTGCTGTGGGATCTGAGCTTGCTTCCTTTTTCTTTTCTTTTCCTTTTCTCTTTTTTCTTTTCTTGTTTTTCTTTTCTTTTCTTTCCTTTCCCTTTCCTTTCCTTTCTTCTTTCCTTCCTTTCTCCTCTCCTTTTCCCTTTCCTTTCCTTTTTCCTTTCCTCTCCTTTCCTTTCCTCTTTCCTTTCCTTTTTCCCTTTCCTTTCCTTTCCTTTCCCCTTTCCTTTCCTTCCTTTCTTTCTCCTTTCCTTTCCTTTCTTTCTCCTTTCCTTTCCTTTCCTTTCCTTTCCTTTCCTTTCCTTTCCTTTTTCCTTTCCTTTCCTTTCCCCTTTCCTTTCCTTTCCTTTCCTTTCCTTTCCTTTCCTTTCCTTTCCTTTCCTTTCCTTTCCTTTCCTTTCCTTTCCTTTCCTTTTTCCTTTCCTTTCCTTTCCTTTCCTTTCCTTTCCTTTTTCCTTTCCTTTCTTTTTTTTTTTTTCCTTTCTTTTTCTCCTTGAGACAGGCTCTTGTGTATCCCAACTGGTCTCTGGTTCACTATGTAGTCCAAGATGACCCTTGAACTTCCGATCCTTCTGCCTCTACCTCCCGAGTACTGGGATTACAGGCAAGTGCTGAGGATCAAATCTAGCATGCAAACCATGTACTCTGCAACCTGAACTGCAGCCCCAACATCATGTGTATTTTGTTTGATGTCCCCTTTTTTTGGTCTTTTGAGACAGGGTCTTCCTGTAGCCCCCAGCGTGGAACTCGCTGTGTAGACCAGGCTGGCCTTGAACTCACAGAGATCTGCATGCCTCTGCCTCCCAAGTGCTAGGATTAAAGGCGAGTGCCACCATGAGGCTGTTTGCCTTTTGAATTACTATTTTGAGTTTAGAATTTGTTCCATTTATTTATTTATTTATTTATTTATTTATTTATTTATTTATTATTTGTCTTTTCGAGACAGGGTCTCCTTGTAGCCCCAGCTGTCCTGGAACTCACTCTGTAGACCAGGCTGGCCTTGAACTCACAAAAACTCTTTTTTTTTTCTTATGTATGAGTGTATTGCCTGAATGTATGCCTGTGGAAGTCAGAATAGGGCACTGGATCCCCTGAAACTGGAGTTATGGACAGTTATTATTCACCATATGGGTGCTGGGAATTGAACCTGGGTCATCTGCAAGAACAGCCAATGCTCTTAATCATTGAGTCATTTTTCCAGCCCCCTTCTCTGCTGTTTTGAGACAACACTTGGCAAAGCCCTAAATATACCATCAAATGGTAGCATGTGTTTCATCCTCAATTTGTCATTACAGTCTCTCAATTTATTGGCCTCATCCCAGTGTCTTGGATGAAGTTAAGGTTAAAGAGGGTGACAACAATTACTCTCAACATAACACAGCTGAATATCTAAAACTAGCAAGAAGTCACCTAATAAAGAAACAAATCCTAGCCGGGCGTGGTGGTGCACGCCTTTAATCCTAGCACTCGGGAGGCAGAGGCAGGTGGATATTTGTGAGTTCAAGGCCAGCCTGGTCTACAGAGTGAGTCCAGGACAGCTGGGGCTACAGGGAGACCCTGTCTCGAAAAGAACCAAAAAAAAAAAAAAAAAAAAAAGAACAAATCCTACCGGGCGTGGTGGTGCACACCTTTAATCCTAGCACTTGGGAGGCAGAGGCAGGTGGATCTCTGTGAGTTCAAGGCCAACCTGGTCTACAGAGTTTCAGGCCAGCTGGGGCTACAGGGAGACCCTGCCTCAAAAAGATAAAAGCAAACAAAAAATTAAATCTTAAATAATGAAATTAAAACGTGTATGGCCTTTGTTTAACTTAGATGTAAACAAAAAATAAATTATACTGCCTAACCTATACAAAAATATTCATTTGCTCTGGTACAAACTACAGAATAGAGAGAATGAATTTGTAATCCAGGTGTATAGTTACTGAATCACTGAGATATATTAGAGCTGATTTCATTGTTCTTTTTCATTAGTGGTAGATAGAGCTGATGGAGACTCCATTCCCGTGGAGATATTAAAACAAGAAGTCAGGAACACCCTTCTCAATGGGGCTGCCATCTTCTTTCCTGATCGACAGACCCGGAGGAACCATCTCTTCACCATGATGGTAATTATGTGCCAAAAGTATGGATTCCACTGCTGAATTTCAATTAGGATGAGATCTATTAGTCTTTGTTTTCCCTGAATATGTAACAGATGTTTTCTGATGCTTACTCTGGGCAAAGCTTTATGTCAGACACAGATTTTTAAGGACACATACTGTGCTCTAACTGTATTTCATAATCTGTCCTTTCTTAGTCATAGTGTGGTTTCTGTCATTATGACTTGCCTGTAACCAAATTTTCTTTCCCAAATTAGGAGAAATTTTAAAATGAATTGTATAGTTAATTTTTCTGGCCTCCAGATGTCTTCATCACCTAACTTCAATGATGATAAACTCAGGCTACTCTTCCATCCCCCTTTCTACCCAGTGTCATTTTGAATTCAATTCCTAACCTATTCATAAATGGTTCTATATATGACTATGAAAAAATAAAACAACATTTTTTTAATTGTAGATGTGGGTATGTGCACATGAGTGCTAGTACTCATGGAAGCCAAAGGAATCTGATACCCCTAGAGCTAGAGTTACAGGTGTTTTGGTTGTGAGCCACCTAAAGTGGGTTCTGTGATTCAAACTTGGATTCTCTGTAAAAACAGGACATGTTCTTAACCACTGAGTCATCTCTCTAGACCCAGGTTTTCATCCTCAGTTTTTCTTCCCCACCTAGTCCTTCTTCATGTTACTCATATACTTTGTGACCATTTCTTATCTCTGCCATCCTTCTGTGCCAGGCAGGGACCTATAACTTAAATCCTCTAGAATACCCCTCTGTGTCTCACATAGAAATAGGGATTCAAGGGCTGGCTAGATGGCTCAGCTGTTAAAGGTACCTGCCACTAAGCCTGGGAATCTAAGTTTGTCTCCAGGACCTACATGGTAGAAGGAGAGAACCTGTTTGTACAAGTTGTCCTCTGACCTCCACAAAGTAGCCCAATAGCCCTGCAGGGAGGTCTGATTCCTATAATTATCACCATAGATTATAAACCTGCAGAATGAGGAGGAAGCTTTAAGTTTGTTTAAAACCAGAAAGCTCACAAGAAATGTATGCTGTCCCTTGTTTTTGAGATGGCTTGCCTAGGATAGAGTATCTTCTTTGGAGGTCGGCTTCTTCAGTATTTGTATCAGGCCTCCCAGCAGGAAAGGTTGTAGATGTTGCCTTTGGCAGTGACCTGCCATCTTGTGGGTAGATGGCTGGTTCTGTCTCCTAGCTCTAGAGCCAAGATTTGGTTGGGTGCTGTGAAGTGGTCTAGTGGGTGGTACTATTTTGTGCTGCTCGAAGGTCTCTAAAAATGTTATGGGATAGATTTTCTCTATGTACATTTTCTGGTTTTCTAGAAGAATGTCACTGAGCATGAACATAAGCAGTCTCTGCAGCTCACTTTCCGTTCACTGTGCACATATTTTAGGTAAGTTTTTCTCTTCAGTTTTCAAATAGTCCAATCTTGACAAAGTTATTTTCTTGAGCTAACCCTTGCTTTTATTTCTTAGGAGTCCTGCTTTCCCTGTCCTTCTAGAAAGCTCAGTTTCTGGATTGAGTTATTACTAGACATAAGTGTGACTAAAATAGTGGTTGAATAGTAGTCTTGTCGATAGGGTAATCCAAGTTTCAGTCATTGTAAGTTTGAGTTGATCCCACTGAGGACCTCTTTCAGCATTTCCATTTCTACGGGAGTTTTAAAGATTAAAAACTAAAGCCAAAGGAGGTTGGGGTCCTGTACCCAAGTCTAAAAACCCAACTACATTAAAAGTAGCTGTAATTCAGTGTGGTGGCATATGCCTGTAATTCCAGGAAACTGAGGCAGGAGGATCTCTAAGAGTTTGAGGTCAACCTGTGGCACATATAACAAATTCTAAGCCTGCTTAGGCTCTGTAGTGAAACCCTGTCTCAAAAACAAAATTGGGGGTCGGAGAGATGGCTCAGAGGTTAAGAACACTGGCTACTCTTACAGAGGACCAGGGTACAGTTCCAAGCACCCACATGGCAGGTGACAACTGTAACTCCTATTTCAAGGTCTCTTACACCCTCTTCTGGCCTCTGAAGGCATTACGCACATGAGATACACTCATGCATGCAAGCAAAACACTCATGCACATAAAATAAAAATAAATTAATTTAAAAAATAAGAGTTGAGATAGCTCAGTTGGTAAAGTGCTTGCCTTGCAAGAGGGCCTAAATTTGATCCCCAGAAACCATACTAAAAATAAAAAAACCAGGCATGGTGGTATCCACTTATAATCCCAGTGCTGGGGAGACAGAAACAGGTGGATCCCTGTGGTTTGCTGGCCAGCCAGCCCAGCCTACTTGGCAAGTTCCAAGCCAAAGAAAGACTCTTTCTCAAATAAACAAAGTGGGAAGCATCCGATTAACAATGCCCAAATTTGCCTCTGACCTCTACACACTTGTATATACACACAAGCATAAAATAAAAATAAACCAATAAAAGCTCTGCATGAGCATAGATACTAGTTTTTAGGAAGAAGATGCCAGAGGCAGGAGATTTGGGAGGGATTTATTCTAACCATAATATTAATGGGTCTATATGGTACATTGGTAGGGGTGCACACTCCTTTAAAATGTTAATGGGTCTATAGGGTACATTGGTAGGGGTACACACTCCTTTAAAACGTTAATGTGTCTATATGGTACATTGGTAGGGGTGCACACTCCTTTAAAATGTTAATGTGTCTGTATGGTACATTGGTAGGGGTGCACACTCCTTTAAAATGTTAATGTGTTGCCAGGCGTGGTGGCGCACGCCTTTAGTCCTAGCACTTGGGAGGCAGAGGCAGGCGGATCTTTGTGAGTTCAAGGCCAGCCTGGTCTACAGAGTGAGTTCCAGGACAGCTGGGGCTACACGACAGGGAGACCCTGTATCGAAAAAACAAAAAACAACAAAAAAATAAAATGTTAATGTGTCTATATGGTACATTGGTAGGGGGCACACTCTTTTAAAATGTTAATGTGTCTATATGGTACATTGGTAGGGGTGCAACACTCCTTTAAAATGTTAATGGGTCTATATGATACATTGGTAGGGGTGCATACTCCTTTAAAATGTTAATGGGTCTATATGGTACATTGGTAGGGGTGCACATTCCTTTAAAATGTTAATGGGTCAGGGCGGGGCGTGGTGGCGCACGCCTTTAATCCTAGCACTTGGGAGGCAGAGGCAGGCGATCTTTGTGAGTTCAAGGCCAGCCTGGTCTACAGAGCGAAGGACCACTGGGGCTACAGGGAGACCCTGTCTCGAAAAGACAAAAAAATAAATAAATAAAATAAAATAAAATAAAATAAAATAAAATAAAATAAAATAAAATAAAATAAAATAAAATGTTAATGGGTCAATACGGTACATTGGTAGGGGTGGACACTCCTTTAAAAGAGGGAGGGAATTTAAAGTCTGCAGCTGCCTACAAGTCTAATTATACTTTGATGAATGTCATAGTCAAGGCTTTTTATATAAAGTATTTCAGGATCAAGTAGCAAGTATGATGATAGGGCCTGGAGGTGTCATGAGAAGGGCTTTTGAAGACATGGGACTTATTACCCTTGGTTGCTCAGTCATGACATCAGGTGTATTTCACTGTGGTAGCTGAAGTAGTTTATGAGTCTATGTCAGTGGAATGATGTATTTGTTGTTATTTTTTTCAATTGATTCCTGCATTTCTTTTTTTTTTTTCTTTATTGAGCTTTTGTACATTTCATAGGAATGATATATTTGTAGACAATGGCATGGTCCCAGCTGGAACCCCAGCGTATCTTCCTGACCTTCCTGACACTGAAATCTGTCTAGGTTCTTTTTTGGAAGCTTTCAAGATAGAAAACATAGAAATCCCCTTTCTGCAACCAAGTGTCCTAGCAAGCTTATGTCCTTTCAGTGATAGAGATCCAGGAGGTCTTCTACTTTTGCCTGAGAAGAGCGACCTGGCCAACACGAACATCAGTGAAGTCCTGGCGGTCATGAACACCCTCCTGTCTGTTGCTGCTCGAGAGGTATCTCATGATTGCCTTTCTGTTTTCTTTACTTCATGCTTTCAGGAGCACAGGATATGTCAGTCACCATGCCCTCACCATAGCTCTTATTTACAGCATGACTGTATTAATATCTATACTTGACTGCTTTACATGGAGACAGAGATTTCCCAGCCAGACTTTCAAACAAGTTAGGGGACTCTTACCTCAGCGAGGAGTTAAAACACAAGAGCGCGTGTTCTGTGAACAAAGAGGGGTAGATTATATCATCAGTGGTGCTGGTCAATGATAGCAGCAACTGGGAGTTTTTGGAAAACTGCTTTGACGTCTATTATTGTTGTTCTTCCTTTTTTTTTTTTTTGGTCTTTTTGAGACAGAGTCTCCCTGTAGCCCCAGCTATCCTGGAACTTACTCTGTAGACCCGGCTGGCCTTGAACTCACAAAGATCCGCCTGCCTCTGCCTCCCAAATTCTTGTTATTTTTATTTTAAATATTTTATTTTTATTTTATGTGTATGAGTGTATTATGTGCATGTATGTAATCACACCCATGTTGTGCATCTGCCTATGGAGATTGGAAGAGGGCATCAGATCCCCTAGAACTAGAGTTAAAGACAGTTTGTTAGTTGCCATGTGGGTGTTGGGATTTGAACCCAAGTCTTCTGCAAGAGCAGCCAGTGCTCTTAACCACTGAGCCATTTCTCCAACCCCACGTTTATTATTTTTTTGCATATTGCATGTGTATTTCTTTTTTTTAATTTTATTATTTATTTATTTATTTATTTATTATTTATTTAGATGAATGTACTGTCTGCATGTAGGTTTGTGCACCCGTGTCGTGCAATGCCGCGGAGGTCATAAGAGGGTATTATATTCCCCTGGAACTGGAGTTCTCCTGGAATTGGAGTTACAGACGGTTCTCAGCCACCATGTGGGTGCTGGGGATTGAACCCGGGTCCTCTGTAAGAGCAGCCGGCGCTCTTAACCGCTAGCCATCTCTCCAGCCCCTTGATTTTTTTTTTAAATTAAGATTAGTTCATGAATTTTCAGACTATTAGATCTGAACCTAAGATCTCTTTATCCTAAGCTAATGATTTTTTTTAATTTTTTTTTATTGATTTTATTTATTTCTGTATGTGTATGAATGTACTGTCTGCATGCAAGTTTGTGCACCCGTGTCGTGCAACCCCTCGGAGGTCAGAAGAGGGTATCGGATTCCCCTGGAACTGGAGTTCTCCTGGAATTGGAGTTTCAGACGGTTCTCGGCTGCCATGTGGGTGCTGGGGATCGAACCCAGGTCCTCTGTAAGAGCGGTCGGCACTCTTAACTGCTAGGCCATCTCTCCAGCCCCTATTTATTATTTATTTTATGTGTATGAGTTTTTTGCCTGCAAGAGCACCACAAATAGTGGCAGAGGCCAGAAGAGAACATAAGATCTCCTGCAACAAGAGTTACACATAGTTGTTAGCCATCATGTGCATGTTGGGAAGTGAACCTGGATTCTCTGCAAGAGCAGACTGCTCTTAACTGCTGAGCCATCTCTTCAGCCCATTTCTTCACTTTTAATAAAGTTTGCTACTTGTTGCTTTCAAATAAAAAATAACTGCTATTGCAATTTTTTTTATCTTTTTGAGACAGGGTCTCCCTTTAGTCACAGCTAGCCTGGAGCTCAATGTAGAACAGGCTGGCCTTGAACTCACAGAGATCCACTTGCCTCTGCCTCCCAAGTGGTAGGATTAAAGGCATGTGTCACCACACCCCTCCTAGCTATTGCAATTCTTGATCAGTGTATCTTGACAATAATCTCAAACTTAACCTCAGTTCCTGTGACTTTTCTTAAGCTCTTTAAGCTTCTATTAAATGTTCAAGAAGTAAAGGAGGCATCAGAAATTAAATGCTCATACTCAAGTGTTTTTATTTCCACCTGTTTTCACTGGCAAAATCTTTGGACAAATTTCATAGT
>VZQC01003749.1:1249936-1267436 GCA_009823505.1 Rhizomys pruinosus | reverse complement strand
AATAACAAGAATTTTGGGAGGGCAGAGGCAGGCGGATCTTTGTGAGTTCAAGGGCCAGCCGGGTCTACGACGTAAGTTCCAGGATAGCTGGGCTACAGGGAGGACTCGTGTCTCAAAAAAAGACCAAAAAAAAAAAAAAAGGAAGACAACAATAATAGACGTCAAAGCAGTTTTCCAAAAACTCCCAGTTGCTGCTATCATTGACCAGCACCACTGATGATATAATCTACCCCTCTTTGTTCACAGAACACGCGCTCTTGTGTTTTAACTCCTCGCTGAGGTAAGAGTCCCCTAACTTGTTTGAAAGTCTGGCTGGGAAATCTCTGTCTCCATGTAAAGCAGTCAAGTATAGATATTAATACAGTCATGCTGTAAATAAGAGCTATGGTGAGGGCATGGTGACTGACATATCCTGTGCTCCTGAAAGCATGAAGTAAAGAAAACAGAAAGGCAATCATGAGATACCTCTCGAGCAGCAACAGACAGGAGGGTGTTCATGACCGCCAGGACTTCACTGATGTTCGTGTTGGCCAGGTCGCTCTTCTCAGGCAAAAGTAGAAGACCTCCTGGATCTCTATCACTGAAAGGACATAAGCTTGCTAGGACACTTGGTTGCAGAAAGGGGATTTCTATGTTTTCTATCTTGAAAGCTTCCAAAAAAGAACCTAGACAGATTTCAGTGTCAGGAAGGTCAGGAAGATACGCTGGGGTTCCAGCTGGGACCATGCCATTGTCTACAAATATATCATTCCTATTGAAATGTACAAAAGCTCAATAAAGAAAAAAAAAAAAAGAAATGCAGGGACATCAATAGAAAAAAATAACAACAAATACATCATTCCACTGACATAGACTCATAAACTACTTCAGCTACCACAGTGAAATACACCTGATGTCATGACTGAGCAACCAAGGGTAATAAGTCCCATGTCTTCAAAAGCCCTTCTCATGACACCTCCAGGCCCTATCATCATACTTGCTACTTGATCCTGAAATACTTTATATAAAAAGCCTTGACTATGACATTCATCAAAGTATAATTAGACTTGTAGGCAGCTGCAGACTTTAAATTCCCTCCCTCTTTTAAAGGAGTGTCCACCCCTACCAATGTACCGTATTGACCCATTAACATTTTATTTTTAATTATTTATTTATTTTATTTATTTTATTTATTATTTTTTTTATTTATTTTATTTTTTTGTCTTTTCGAACAGGGTCTCCCTGTAGCCCCAGTGGTCCTTCGCTCTGTAGACCAGGCTGGCCTTGAACTCACAAAGATCGCCTGCCGCTGCTCCCAAGTGCTAGGATTTAAAGGCGTGCGCCACACCACACCCACCCCGACCCATTAACATTTTAAAGGAATGTGCACCCCTACCAATGTACCATATAGACCCATTAACATTTTAAAGGAGTATGCACCCCTACCAATGTATCATATAGACCCATTAACATTTTAAAGGAGTGTTGCACCCCTACCAATGTACCATATAGACACATTAACTTTTTTTTTTTTGTCCTTATTCGAGACAGGTCTCCCTATAGGCCCCAGCTGTCCTGCGAACTCACTCTGTAGACCAGGCTGGCCTTGAAACTCACAAAGATCCACCTGCCTCTTGCCTCCTAAGTCTAGGATTAAAAGGCATTGCCACCATGCCCAGCTTCACATTTTTTATTTTTATTTTATTTTTTTAAACATTCCCAGATTATTGAAATTTCCTTTCACTTTTTTTTTTTTTTAATTTTATTTTATTCTTTCGATATGTGTATGAAATGTACGCTATGTAACCATGTCTGCGATGCAAGTCTGTGCAACCCGTGTTTGCCGTGCATGCGTGACGGAGGTAAGAGGGGTGTCCGGATTCACCCTGGAACTGCGGAGTTTCTCTGGAATTGGAGTTTTCAGAGGTTCGTTCTGGGGCCATGTTGGTGTGGGGATCGAACCCAGGTCCTCTGCAGAGCGGTTCGGCGCTCTTAACCACTAGGCCATCTCTCCAGCCCCCCAGCTTCACATTTTAAAGGAGCGTGCACCCCTACCAATGTACCATACAGACACATTAACATTTTAAAAGAGTGTGCCCCCTACCAATTGACCATATTAGACACATTATACATTTTATTTTTTTGTTGATTTTTTTGTTTTTTCGATACAGGTCTCTCCCTGTCGTGTAGCCCCAGCTGTCCGGAACTCACTCTTAGACCAGGCTGGCCTTGAACTCACAAAAGATCCGCCTGCCTCTGCCTCCAGTGTAGGACTAAAGGCTGTGCGCCACCACGCCTGGCAACACATTAACATTTTAAAGGAGTGTGCACCCCTACCAATGTACCATACAGACACATTAACATTTTAAAGGAGTGTGCACCCCTACCAATGTACCATATAGACACATTAACATTTTAAAGGAGTGTGCACCCCTACCAATGTACCATATAGACACATTAACATTTTAAAGGAGTGTTGCACCCCTACCAATGTACCATATAGACCCATTAATATTATGGTTAGAATAAATCCCTCCCAAATCTCCTGCCTCTGGCATCTTCTTCCTAAAAACTAGTATCTATGCCTGCATGCAAGAGCTTTTTTATTGAGTTTATTTTATTTTATGCCTTGTGGTGTTATATACAAGTGTGTAGAGGTCAGAGGCAAATTTGGGCATTGTTAATCGGATGCTTCCCACTTTGTTTATTTGAGAAAGAGTCTGTCTTTGGCTTGGAACTGCCAAGTAGGGCTGGGGCTGGCTGGCCAGGCAAAACCACAGGGATCCACCTGTTTCTGGTCTCCCCCAGCACTGGGATTATAAGTGGATACCACCATTTGCCTTGGTTTTTTATTTTTTAGTATGGTTTTTCTGGGGATCCAATTTAGGCGCCTCTTGCAAGGCAAGCACTTTACCAAACTGAGCTATTCCAACTCTTGATTTTTTTAAATTAATTTTATTTTATTTTATGTGGCATTGAGTGTTTGCTTGCATGCATGATGTGTATCTTCATGTGCGTAATGGCTTCAGAGGCCAGAAGAGGGTGTAAGAGACCTTGAAATAGGAGTTACAGTTGTCACCTGCCATGTGGTGCTTGGAAACCTTACCTCTGGTCCTCTTGTAAGAGTAGGCCAGTTTTCTTAACCTCTAGGCCATCTCTCCGACCCCCAATTTTGTTTTTTGAGACCAGGGTTTCACTACAGAGCCTAAGCAGGCTTAGAATTTGTTATATGTGCCACAAGGTTGACCTCAAACTTCTTAGAGATCCTCCTGCCTTCAAGTTTCCTGGAATTACAGGCATATGCCACCACACTGAATTACAGCTACTTTTAATGTAGTTGGGTTTTTAGACTTGGGTACAGGACCCCAACCTCCTTTGGCTTTAGTTTTTAATCTTTAAAACTCCCGTAGAAATGGAAATGCTGAAAGAGGTCCTCAGTGGGATCAACTCAAACTTACAATGACTGAAACTTGGATTACCCTATCGACAAGACTACTATTCAACCACTATTTTAGTCACACTTATGTCTAGTAATAACTCAATCCAGAAACTGAGCTTTCTAGAAGGACAGGGAAAGCAGGACTCCTAAGAAATAAAAGCAAGGGTTAGCTCAAGAAAATAACTTTGTCAAGATTGGACTATTTGAAAACTGAAGAGAAAAACTTACCTAAAATATGTGCACAGTGAACGGAAAGTGAGCTGCAGAGACTGCTTATGTTCATGCTCAGTGACATTCTTCTAGAAAACCAGAAAATGTACATAGAGAAAATCTATCCCATAACATTTTTAGAGACCTTCGAGCAGCACAAAATAGTACCACCCACTAGACCACTTCACAGCACCCAACCAAATCTTGGCTCTAGAGCTAGGAGACAGAACCAGCCATCTACCCACAAGATGGCAGGTCACTGCCAAAGGCAACATCTACAACCTTTCCTGCTGGGAGGCCTGATACAAATACTGAAGAAGCCGACCTCCAAAGAAGATACTCTATCCTAGGCAAGCCATCTCAAAAACAAGGGACAGCATACATCGTTTGTGAGCTTTCTGGTTTTAAACAAACTTAAAGCTTCCTCCTCATTCTGCAGGTTTATAATCTATGGTGATAATTATAGGAATCAGACCTCCCTGCAGGGCTATTGGGCTACTTTGTGGAGGTCAGAGGACAACTTGTACAAACAGGTTCTCTCCTTCTACCATGTAGGTCTGATGGATCAAACTTAGATTCCCCATGCTTAGTGGCAGGTACCTTTAACAGCTGAGCCATCTAGCCAGCCCTTGAATCCCTATTTCTATGTGAGACACAGAGGGGTATTCTAGAGGATTTAAGTTATAGGTCCCTGCCTGGCACAGAAGGATGGCAGAGATAAGAAATGGTCACAAAGTATATGATAACTGAAGAAGGACTTTAGGTGGGGAAAGAAAAACTGAGGATGAAACCTGTGTTAGAGAGATGACTTACAGGTGTTAAGAACATGTCCTGTTTTTACAGAGAATCCAAGTTTGAATCACAGAACCCACTTTAGGTGGCTCACAACCAAAACACCTGTAACTCTAGCTCTAGGGGTATCAGATTCCTTTGGCTTCCATGAGTACTAGCACTCATGTGCACATTACCCACATCTACAATTTAAAAAATTGTTTGTTTTATTTTTCATATTCAGTATATGAACCATTTATGGAATAGGTTAGGAATTGAATTCAAAATGACACTGGGTAGAAAGGGGGATGGAAGAGTAGCCTGAGTTTATCATCATTGAAGTTAGGTGATGAAGACATCTGGAGGCCAGAAAAAAATTAAACTATACAATTCATTTTAATATTTCTCCTAATTTGGGAAAGAAAATTTGGTTACAGGCAAGTCATAATGACAGAAACCACACTATGACTAAGAAAGGACAGATTATGAAATACAGTTAGAGCACAGTATGTGTCCTTAAAAATCTGTGTCTGACATAAAGCTTTGCCCAGAGTAAGCATCAGAAAACATCTGTTACATATTCAGGGAAAACAAAGACTAATAGATCTCATCCTAATTGAAATTCAGCAGTGGAATCCATACTTTTGGCACATAATTACCATCATGGTGAAGAGATGGTTCCTCCGGGTCTGTCGATCAGGAAAGAAGATGGCAGCCCCATTGAGAAGGGTGTTCCTGACTTCTTGTTTTAATATCTCCACGGGAATGGAGTCTCCATCAGCTCTATCTACCACTAATGAAAAAGAACAATGAAATCAGCTCTAATATATCTCAGTGATTCAGTAACTATACACCTGGATTACAAATTCATTCTCTCTATTCTGTAGTTTGTACCAGAGCAAATGAATATTTTTGTATAGGTTTTAGGCAGTATAATTATTTTTTGTTTACCCATCTAAGTTAAACAAAGGCCATACACGTTTTAATTTCATTATTTAAGATTAATTTTTGTTTGCTTTTATCTTTTTGAGGCAGGGTCTCCCTTGTAGGCCCCAGCTTGGCCTTGAAACTCTGTAGAACAGGTTGGCCTTGGGGAACTCACAGAGATCCACCTGCCTCTGCCTCCCAAAGTGCTAGGATTAAAGGATGTAAAGGCGTGCACCACCACGCCCGGCTAGGATGTTTCTTTTTTTTTTTTTTTTTTGGTCTTTTCGAGACAGGGTTCTCCCTGTAGCCCAGCTGTCCTGGACTCACTCTGTAGACCAGGCTGGCCTGAACTCACAAATATCACCTGCCTCTGTCCTCCCGAGTGCTAGGATTAAAGGCGTGCCACCACTCCCGCCCGGGCTAGGATTTGTTTCTTTATTAGGTGACTTCTTGCTAGTTTTAGATATTCAGCTGTGTTATGTTGAGAGTAATTGTTGTCACCCTCTTTAACCTTAACTTCATCCAAGACACTGGGATGAGGCCAATAAATTGAGAGACTGTAATGACAAATTGAGGATGAAACACATGCTACCATTTGATGGTATATTTAGGGCTTTGCCAAGTGTTGTCTCAAAACAGCAGAGAAGGGGGCTGGAAAAAAATGATCTCCCAAAATTTGATTAAGAGGCATTGGCTGTTCTTGCAGATGACCCAGGTTTCAATTCCCAGCACCCATATGGTGAATAATAAACTGTCCATAACTCCAGTTTCAGGGATCCGATGCCCTCTTCTGGCTTTGCACAATATGGGTGTACTTAAACAATTGTTGGCAATACACTCATACATAAGAAAAAAAAAAGTTTTTGTGAGTTCGAGGGGCCAGCCTGTTGTTCTACATAGTGAGTTTCCAGACAGCTGGGGCTACCGAAGGAGACCCTGTCTCGAAAAAGACAAATAAATTAAATAAATAAATAAATAATTAATTAAATAAATAAATTAAATGGAACAAATTCTTAAACTCAAAATAGTAATTTCAAAAGTCAAACAGCCTCATGTTGGCACTCGCCTGTTAATCCTAGCACTTTGGGAGGCAGAGGCATGCAGATCTCTGTGAGTCGAAGGCCAGCCTGGTCTAACACAGCGAGTTCCACGCTGGGGGCTACTAGGAAGACCCTGTCTTGCAAAAGACCAAAAAGTGGACATCAAACAAAATACACATGATGTTGGGGCTGCAGTTCAGGTTGCAGAGTACATGGTTTGCATGCTAGATTTGATCCTCAGCACTTGCCTGTAATCCCAGTACCGGGAGGTTAGAGGCAGAAGGATCGGAAGTTCAAGGGTCATCTTGGACTACATAGTGAACCAGAGACCAGTTGGGATACACAAGAGCCTGTCTCAAGGAGAAGAAAGAAAGAAAAAAAAAAAAAAGAAAGGAAAGGAAAAAAAGTAAGGAAAGGAACAGGAAAAGGAAATTATGAAAGGAAAAAGAAAAGGAAAAAGGAAAGGAAAGGAAAGGAAAGGAAAGGGAAAGGAAAGGAAAAGGAAAGGAAAGGAAAGAAAGGAAAGAAAGGGGAAAGGAAAGGGAAAGGAAAAAGGAAAGGAAAGGAAAGGAAAGGAAAGGAAAGGAAAAGGAAAGGAGAAAGAAAGGACAAGGAAAGTAGAAAGAAAGGAAGGAAAGGAAAGGGGAAAGGAAAGGAAGGAAAGGCGAAAAGGAAAGGAAAGAGGAAAGGAAAGGAGAGGAAAGGAAAAAGGAAGGAAAGGGAAAAGGAGAGGAGAAAGGAAGGAAAGAAGAAAGGAAAGGAAAGGGAAAGAAAGAAAGAAAAAGAAAAACAAGAAAAGAAAAAGAGAAAAGGAAAAGAAAAGAAAAAGGAAGCAAGCTCAGATCCCACAGCAATCCCTTCCTGGCTCATATGCTCACCAGATCACCTCACACTTCTATACAGCAAGAGGCCCGTGGCCACCAGTATACAGTCCCATTCAAGGCACACATCCCAACCCCTACCATCACATAAGTGTGTGTAGAGTTCCTTGGCAGCCTGTACTCCCTCAGGGTGCTGAGCTGCAGGCTTCTCCTCAGAGGTAGCTGGTGTGTCTCCCTGCAGCACTGAGAAGCAGCTCTGAAGGAGCTGCAGCAGCAAGGTCTGGGCACAGATGCATTCTTCCCTTGGGCTGCAGAAAGACAAAGAATGTTAGAGAGCAGAAGGGCAAGTTGCTTTCACCTCCAAAGCCATAGAGCTGTCTATAAAGGACTTTCCATAAGACATCAGGTTTAGTAAAAGAAGCTGGGCAGAGCATAAAGAACACTACCAGAATTCTGAAAACACAGGCCCAGTATTGACTGACTGCTGCCCACTGATGGAAGGAAGCTCATTTCTGAATCTGCTTCTTCTGTGTGAAATGGGGAAATCAAGTTGAATCCCATATTTCAAAATGCTGGGACTTATGAACAGAGAGTCTAGATTTTTTGGAATATCTGTTGCACGGCCGAGTGCATGCACACATGTGTGTTCCCCCCAAGTTTAAACAATGAAATTCAAAGGCTTGGCATGGTGGTACATAGAAGCACTTGGGAAGCAGAGGCTGGCTGACCTCTGTGAGATGGAGACCAGCTGCTCTACGTATTTGAGTAGACCATCTGGGGTACAAAGAGCCTGTGTCATAAAGAAAAAATCAGGCTGGAGATGATAGCCTAGCGGTTAAGAGCACCGCGCTCTTGCAGAGGACCGCGGTTCGGATCCCCAGCACCCACATGTGCCTAAAACCTTGTCTGTAACTCATTCCAGGAGAACTCCAGTTCCAGGGGAATCCGAGACCCTCTTCTGACCTCCGCGGGCATTGCACGACATGGGTGCACAGACCTGCATGCAAGACACTACATTCATACACATATCAAAAATAAATAAATAATAAAAAAAAAAAGAAAGAAAAACATCAACCAACCGAAAAAAAAACCCAACATGGAAATTCGATGGGGTGCAGGAATGCTTCAAAGGTTAAGAGTGTTTGCTCCACAATCATGACAACTGGCAGATCCCAGCATCCATGGAACAAGCCTGGTGTCCCTACAAATTTCTATAACCAAGAGAGGCAGAAATAAGGGGACTGTGGGCTTGCTGGCTTCTAGCTTAGCTGAGAAAACATTGAGCTCCAGGTTCAGGGAAACACCTGGCCTCAAAGGAATAGTTGGAGAATGATAGAGGACATTCACTGTCCCTTTTCTGGCCTCCACATGCACAAAGGGCCACTCATGTGTCTCTATAAATTCTCACAGACACATATGGCATGCATAGTTTTTTAAAAAAATGGTTACATTAGTTTTGTATACCATATACACTCAGCCCTGGAAGTAATTTTATGTTTTTCATTTTTAAATTTGGGTGGTCTTTTTGAAATAGCGTCTCTATTCTCTATAGCCCCAGCTTCCTGGAACTCACTATGTTAGACCAGCCTGGTCTTTGAACTCACAAAGATCACCTATCTTTCTGCCCTCCCGTAGTGCCGAGATTTAAGAGGCGTGGACTACCACACCAGTTTATTTTTAATTTTATCTTTATTTATTATTTATTTATTTATTTATTTATTTATTTATTTTATTTTTTTGCTCTTTTATGAGACAGGCTCTCACTATATAGCCCAGTTTCTGTCCTGGAGCTTGCTCTGGTAGACCAGGCTGGCCTGAACTCACAAAGATCTGGCCTGCCTCTGCTCCTGAGCACTGGGATTAAAGGTGGAACTGTGCGGACCATGCCCGGTTTTATTATTTTTAAATTATGTGTATGTTATGTTCAGTCTGTGTCGGGAGTATGTGCACAGTGATAACAGGTGCCCACAGAGGCTTAGAAGAAGAGAGTGTCAGATCTCACGGAGCTTGAGTTATAGGTGGCTGTAAGCTATCTGAGTGTGTGCAGGGAACCAATCTCAGGTGCTCTGCATAAGCAGCAAGTGCTCTTTATCTCTCTCTTTTTTTTTTTAAAAAAAAAAAAAAAAGGAAATAGAGAAATGAGGTAGCATTTGTCCCAGAGACTCTCCTATATCCCTTACCACTTGGAGATTAAGTGCTTATCCTGATCCTGTCTTCCTTTTTCCTCACCTGTAACATACAAGAAGTCAGATCTCCCTTTGAACTCCCAGGTGGAAATGATTCAGCTACTAATATGGTTCCCTGGGTTATTGGTGGTTATACTAAAGAGGTAGAGTTGGATTAGAAAAAAAAATGTAAAGATGGTCAAAACTGCTTCCCTGAAATTCTTCTCCTAGGTCTGTTGTTTTTTTTTTTTTAACGGTTTGTTTGTTTGTTTTGTTTGAGACAGGGTCTCCCTGTAACCCCAGCTGGCCTAGAACTCACTATGTAAACCAGGCTGGCCTTGATCTCACAGAGATCTGCTTGAGTTAGAGGCACACACCACCATGCCCAGCCTCCTGGTTCTGTTAATTCACCTGTATCCACTGGGTACCTGTTATGTCCAACACCTCATATTGGTCATGAGTGATACAGCAATAGAGGAACCCAGTGTTGAGCAGAAAGCATGTGATCAGACAGTTCTGACTATGCTGTCAGAGGGTGAGCATGAGGTGCAGGGAGAAGCTTTGCCTTCTAGGTGATAACTGGTAGCTGTGCAGAATGGTATCCATAGAAACAACAGAATGAGAGACTGAAGCAAAACTACAGTAAATGAAGACACCCTTTAAAATGAGTTGCATATGCAGAAGAGAGTGTAGGATGAGTGACTCATAGAAACAACTCCATTTAAGGGTTGGTCTCTCTGAAGTCCAGGTTTCCTGCCCTATGATTGCTCACCCTCCTCCTTCCTCACATAGCCACCATCATTTCATTTACTCTCATTGGCTTCCCATTCTTTCTTTCTTGTTATCCTATGCAACATGTTTTGCCTTTATAGATTCATATGCATACAATCTTCTGTGACATGTTTGTTTCACCTAACAATGTTTTTTATTGTTGTTTGTTTTTTGTTTGGGGGGCAGAGGTCTTTTTGAGAGGGCTACCTCCCTGTAGCCCCAAGTGGCCTGGAACTCACTGTGTAGACCAGACTGGCTTTGAACTCACATAGATCTGCCTGCCTCTGCTAAGACTAAAGGCATGCACCAATGCACCACCACACCCAGCTCCTTAACAATGTTTTTGAGATTCGTTAATGTTGATATATGTGCTGTCACTTATTTTCAGGTGTGTTCACTAGTGCCCCTGTAACATGTCACAATTTATCTGTTTTACTTTGGAGGAGTAGATGATTGGGTTCCAGCTTGGGACTGTTGATCCCACAATGGTGGGATTCTTATATTCATGAGTTTATCTCTAGAGGCCAGGTGACCCTTTAAAGACAGTCCCAGGAACAAAGGTAATGGTTAGACAGTTCTAGAAGTGTGAACAATTATTTTAAGGTAGGAGGGAATTGATTGAATTGCTCAGGGGGAGAAACTGAGAACCTATAAGAAGAAAGGAATCAGCCAGGCATGGTGGTGCACGCCTTTAATCCTAGCACTTGGGAGGCAGAGGCAGGTGGATCTTTGTGAGTTCAAGGCCAGCCTGGTCTACAGAGCGAGTTCCAGGACAGCTGGCTACAGGGAGACCCTGTCTTAAAAAGACCAAAAAAAAAAGATAAAATCTAAAAAAAGTTTGCTACCTAGTCAACAAGTTTTACTCATACCTTTTCATTATAGAACAAAGCAATTATTCAAGTTATTATTAAACTTATCTTCTAGGCTGCCATTCTCATAATCCTAATTTAGTTGACAAGCATCCCATGTTATCCCAACTCTTTTCAATTATGTTGCATTCTTTAGGACCTAAAAAAGACTGGCATTAAGAACCATTTTCCCAGAGGAGGCCTCTCCTTTTGAATGACAAGCCAATTTTTAGAAAGCCATTTTTACTCATCCAGTAGTGTGGAGACAGCTTTGCACATGCTATTTTAACTTTTTTTTTAACTTTTTTTTTTTTTTTTTTTTTTTGAATCTTTTCAAGACGGGTCTCCCTATAGCCCCCGCTGTCCTGGAATTCACTCTGTAGAACGGCTGGCCTTGACTCACAAGATCCGCCCCTTCCTCTGCCCCAAGTGCTAGGAGTAAATGGTGGTGCCACCACACCCGGCTGCTATTTTAACTTCTTAATTCAAAACTTGGTTCTTGGTCATGGGTACTTACACAGTAGTTCAGCTTCCACCTGAGGCTGTGGAAATCTTCCAAGAAGTGTATTTCCATGCACATGCGTGATTGACTTGACCAAAAACAGCTTTCCATGAAGAAGGACAGGGAGCTGTTTCTTGAAATCTGCGCTTTCTAACAACAATACAAAAAATGCAAGACGCATAAACCATGAATCATTTGGTTTTTCTTCTGAGTCACTGGAAATATCCACAAGAGGGTTAATTAACAACCGATGTGGAAAAATTTTAAAACTTCAGGGAAAAAGGACACCGAACACGTGGAAAGTGAACGTGGAAGGGATCTGAATCTTACCATGAAGAGCTTTTTAGTTTTACTTTTTTAACAATCGTAAACAAGTTTTTAATGCCGTCTTCCTACAATCAAATGAAGACAAATCATTTGTCTCCAGGATTATAGCGTCCTTTTTTAACTCCCACTAAGCAGAGCTTAATACTTACCGGAATTGTTGCTCTGAGCCTGGAAACCTTGACATAGAGTCAACAGCCCGGGACAGTGAGCGCCTTGAATAACAAGCTTTGGTGATGAAAGACTGAGGTTGCTGCTGCTTGGTAAACGCAAGAGATGCAGTAGCACAGAGCCACCCACACCCCAACACCCACGTCTCCCACGTCTCCCTCTGTCCCCCTCTGAGCCCCATCATGCACACAGCCGCCAGAATTGGCAGCCTGAGTTAGATAAGATGCTCTACTTAGTCCCTCCCTCAAAGCTGTGTCTCTAAAGAAGAAGCCTGGAAGATGACTTCCAGTTTATATAGCGAACAATTGCCTTGATTCTATTGTTTCAGAACTTGCTTCATAATCAAAAGTTGGTGACCACACCATCTGTGACATTATGAGACTCAACTTTACTGGCAAGATTGGGTCCCTACTTCTGAAAGAAAAATACTTAGAATTTCAGAAGGGATTCGCAGTAGATTGCATTATTTGAAAAGTCAGGCTATGTCAATAAGAGATGATCAGTGAATTTTCATTATCCCAGGAAAATCTCCGTTCAGCAAGCAGTGCAAGGCAGGGTCCTGGGAACAAGGTGGATTGTGTTTTCTCTTTCCCTTGTCCTTTCTCCCACCTGCCTTGGCCTCTTCTCCCAGAAACATCACTCTACACCAGTAGCAAGACGTTTCCTAGCTCAGAGATTGTAACTGCCCCAACATTTCCAATATTTCACTAGAACTAGTTCTCAAATACATCTACAACTTGGTAGTTTCTCAGTCACCTCTGTCCAAGTTTATCACTCAGAGCTTTCACTCCAACTGACATCCAGTAGGATGAGAGTTCCTCGAGAACAGGGACAGTCGTGTCTTTCCATCTTAGGCCTCTCCGTGTCTAACACCGTGTGCCTCCTTTACTGAAAAAGCACATCCAGTATTCATGGAGTGAACCTTCTCGAGCTGTTGCTCTAACTGCTTTACCCTCAATTTATTCCAGTCACAAATTTTTGCTAAGGACCCACCTACAAAAAGAACCCTTCTAACTACCAGGTGGCTAATGGGCAGGTGCTATGGGGACGCCCATCCTCCATTCTCCCTAAGTCATGCTGTGACTTGAGATAGATGAGGTTCATTTGGGGTACCAGCCCCAGGATAAGAAGCAGACATAGCTCAGTGTTACATACAGAGATGGAAATTCAGGTCAAGGTGCAGCAAGAAGAGAGCTAAGTTTATTTTATGTTATTTATTTATTTTAATATTTTATTTTTTTTTTTTGGGGTCTTTTTAAGACAGGGTCTCCCTATCCCCAGCTGTCCTGGANTAAATGAATGAATGAATGAAAGAATTTTTTTTATATTTTTGAGACAGGGTCTACTTTTAGTCCCAGCTGGCCTGGAGCTCACTATGTAGACCAGGCTGGCCTTGAACTCACAGAGATCTACCTGCCTCTGCCTCTGGAGTGCTGAGATTAAAGGCATGCACCACCATGCCTGGCTTAAAGACAGTTCTCAGCCACCCTGTTGGTGCCGGGAATCGAACCCAGTTCCTTTGCAAGAGCAGTCAGCACTCTTAACCACTGAGCCATCTCTCCAGCCCCAACCCCTTTAACTTTTTTTTTGTCTTTTTCAGACAGGGTCTCCCTGTAGCTCCAGCTGTCCTAGAACTCACTATGTAGACTAGGTTGGCCTTGAACTCACAGAGATCTGCCTGCCTCTGCCTCCCAAGTGCTGGGATTAAAGGCATGCGCCACCATGCCCAGCTTGAACCCCCAACTTCTGTATCCCTCTGAAACTTTGTCCTTCATGATAACTAAGCAAGTGATGTTTCTGCCATGTAAAATATTAACCAGGGTTTGTTTTATGTTTTGACAGATGTAGGACAGTTTCTGGCAAACATGAGAGTGATTTTAGAATCCCTTTTGTCACAGTATAGTGGAAAAACAATAGTGGAAAAATTATGTAATTCTGTATTTTCCATGGCAGCTCGTCAACTGGTAAGAGAAAGGGGGGGTGAGGGGAGGTGTTCATAATGAGCAGAAAGGGATGGTCATCCCAGAGAGAGCCTGAAGTAGATGCTAAATACTTTGTTTACCCTTCTGTAGGTCATCTTCCTGCTAGACTTCTGCACTTTAGATATTTCCCACTGCACACTCCTAAGAGAGTTCAGTACCCTCACAGAGTTGTTGAAGAGGCTCTGCAGTGACCCTGAAGGAGGCCTGAACAAGGTAACTTGAGATAGCTCTGAACTGCAGTTTCCTCAAAGGAAAATTACTGCACTGAATGAAATACACTACTGTTTGTCTCCACATGTAACTCCAACAAATCTAACAACAAAAACTAGGACAGTAAATCTGATACGAGTTAATTTTCCTTAATCAGCATTAGAAAGGAGATATGCAAGAAGCTATGTACTTAACATCATTTTATAGCATATGAAGTTACATAAAACTCATGTAAGTGAATACTCCGCTTGAAGACTTCAAAGGCAAATTAGGTTTAGTATTTAAAAGAAATATCTTTTTTACTTAATTTTTCTATATATATATTTTATTTATTTATTTATTTATTTATTTATTTATTGCCTTTTTGAGACAGGGTCTCCCTTTAGTCCCAGCTGGCCTGGAGTTCACTCTGTAGACCAAGCTGGCCTTGAATTAACAGAGATCCGTCTGCCTCTGCCTCCCAAGTGCTGGGATTACAGGCATGTGCCACCACACCTGGCCCTATATATTTTTTTAATGTGTATGAGTGTACTGTCTGCATGTAGGTTGGTGCACCTGCGTCGTGCAGTGCTACAGAGGTCAGAAGAGGGCATTGGATTCCCCTAGAACTGGAGTTAAAGACAGTTCTTAGCCTCCGTGTGGGTGCTGGGAATCGAACCCGGGTCCTGTGCAAGAGCACTCAGTGCTCTTAACCTCTGAGCCATCTCTCTAGCCCCTACTTAATTTTTCAGTATACAAAGTTTTTTTATGGTTTGGTTTGAATTTCAT
Organism: Rhizomys pruinosus; assembly: GCA_009823505.1. Taxonomy (NCBI): domain Eukaryota; kingdom Metazoa; phylum Chordata; class Mammalia; order Rodentia; family Spalacidae; genus Rhizomys; species Rhizomys pruinosus. The sequence goes on along the minus strand of VZQC01003749.1, from coordinate 1,252,508 downwards.
AATAGCGCTATGGCAGTAGAAAAAGCATATATATATTTAATAACTTAAAAAAAAGGTGTTGGGGCCGGGCGTGGTGGCGCACTCCTTTAATCCTAGCACTTGGGAGGCAGAGGCAGGTGGATCTTTGTGAGTTCAAGGCCAGCCTGGTCTACATAGCAAGTTCTAGGACAACTGGAGCTACAGGGAGACCCTGTCTCAAAAAGACCAAAAAACAAATAAATAAAACAAAACAAAACAAAAAAGATGTTGAGGACCAGGCATGGTAGCACATACCTTTAATCCTGGTACTTGGGAGGAAGAGGCAGGCAGATCTCTCTGAGTTCAAGGTCAGCCTTATCTACATAGAGAATTCCAGGACAGCTGGGGTTGCAGGGAGACCCTGTCTCAAAAAGACCAAAAATGAAATAGTTCTGGGAGCTGGAGAGATGGCTTAGTGGTTAAGAGCACCGAGTCCTCTTGCAGAGGACCCAGGTTCGATTCCCAGCACCCACATGGAGGCTAAGAACCGTCTTTAACTCCAGTTCCAGGGGAATCTGACACCCTCTTCTGCCCTCTGCAGCATTGCATGACACGGGCACACCAACCTGCATGCAGGCAGTACATTCATACACATAAAAAAAAAAAATTTTTTTTTAAAGAAATAGTTCTGTCCTAGCCAAAAAGTAAAAGCTGACAGAGTTCCTTGAGTAGATTAAAAGCAGGTGTATACTCTCCTGAGTGATGGACATGTATTGATCTTTGCGTGGACTAGAAGGATAGACAGATAGACATGCCTTTTAGTCTGCACAGTGGGTCCTCATAGCTGTCAGAACCCCTGGACCTATAACACTGATGAGCAGCCTTGTTCTGGCTGAGGTAGAATGATATGCACCATTTTCTCTGACTTGTTTGTCTGCGTAGTTGGATGTGGAGACCTGGCAGCAGGAACAGCCTGTGGTATTACATACATGGACCAAGGAATCTGCCCACAACTATGAAAATAACTGCCATGAAGTCTCTGTCTTTGTTAGCCCGGGGGCAACTTATTTTGAGGTGGAATTTGATGAGAGGTGTGAAACTGAAAAAAGGTAAGATTCACTGGTTCATTCCCATGCAACAGTGGCTCAAAAACAAGAGAAGGGAAGTAACAGAGACTGTGCCTTCGTAGGTATGATTACCTGGAATTTACCGACTCTAGAGGTGGGAAGACGCGATATGACACGAAAGTTGGCACTTATAAATGGCCCAAGGTAAGTGGCATTCCCAGAAAGATGTGAAATACCTTCTTCATTCCTCAGGGCAGTAGAGCTATCATTGTTGGCCACTAAGAGCCTGGGAAAAGGCCCAGAATCCAGCTCCTGGTTAGATCTGCTTGGTCTTTGGGCCAGAGGTTAAAAACTGACTGTTGACCTCTAGTTGTCAGGGGTCTTGGTTGGGGTCAGAAGCCTAAGTAACCCTGATCACTATTGAGTAGGTAGCAGGCAGGTGGTCACTAAAGGTTCTCAAAGCTGAGTAGCTAGTTTCTCCCAGTTTTGCTTCTTTGTGAGTAGAGTATCAATTTTGGAGTTCAGTCACATCTTTGTACATTTCTGTTTTAGTAGTTTGGACTTATAGAAATAGAGTCCAAACTACTAAAACAGAAATGTACAAAGATGTGACTGAACTCCAAAATTGATACTCTGGAGAGATGGCCTAGCGGTTAAGAGCGCTGACCGTTCTTACAGAGGACCCGGGTTCGATCCCCAGCATCCACATGGCGGCCGAGAGCCGTCTGAAACTCCAATTCCAGGAGAACTCCAGTTCCAGGGGAATCCGACACCCTCTTCTGACCTCCGCGGCATTGCACGACACGGGTGCACAGATTTGCATGCAGACAGTATATTCATACACATACAGAAATAAATAAAATTAATAAAAAAAATTTTTAAAAAAGAGCACAGTTGTTTTCGGATCACGAGGAATATAACAATAACATTGCTCAGTTTGCCTTACAACTAGGTATTTGGCGCTAGCATTTACAGATGAGGGATACCATTTGTTGTTTGTTTTTCTGGGACTGTGTTACTTCACTGAACATAATATCTTCTTTTTTAAATTTTATTTATTTTTTATGTGTATGAGTATACTGTCTGCATGTAGGTTTGTGCACTGTGTTGTGCAACTCCGCAGAGTTCAGAAGAGGGTGTTGGATTCCCCTGGAACTGGAGTTAAAGACAGTTCTCAGCCACCATGTGGGTGCTGGGGATTGAACCTGAGTCCTCTGCAAGAGCAATTGGCACTCTTAACCGCTAGGCCATCTCTCCAGCCCTGAACATAATATCTTCTATTTCCATCCATTTACCTGTAAATTTCATGATGTCATCTTTCTTTACCACTGCATAGAACTCCATTGTGTAGATGTACTACCACATTTTCTCTCTCTACTTGTCAGTTGAGGGGCACTTGGGTTGGTTCCAGCTCTTCACTATTGTGAAGAGAGCTGCAATAAACATGGCTATGCATGCATCTCTGTGGGTATGATGAGTCTTGTGGGTATATACCCAGGAGTGGTATGACTGGGTCAGGTGGCAAGCTCATTTTGAGTCTTTTTTTT
>VZQC01003749.1:1231062-1248961 GCA_009823505.1 Rhizomys pruinosus | reverse complement strand
TTTTTTTTTTTTTTTTTTGGTCTTTTCGGACAGGGTCTCCCTGTAGCCCCAGCTGTCCTGGAACTCACTCTGTAACCAGGCTGGCCTTGAACTCACAAAGATCACCTGCTTCTGCCTCCCAAGTGCTGGATTAAAGGTGTGTGCCACCAATGCCTGGCCTTCATTTGAGTCTTTTTAAGGGTTCTCCACACTGCTCCAATAGTGGTTGTACGAGTTTACATTCCCACAGCAGTGGATGAAGTGCTCCCCTTTCCCACAACCTCTCTGGCAACAGTGTTCTATTTTTCATCTCTTTGATCACTTGTTGTGTATTTAGAGGTTGGAGAGAGGGCTTTTTGAGATTATGAACTGCAACTTCAATTCAAATATAAGCCCTTGCTCCCAATGATAGTTTTAATAACTAGAAGATTTAGGTTATCAGTCTTTTGTCTTCAGTGTTTACATTTCAATAAAATATTCTGAGTTCTAATAGCAACATAAAAATTCACTTCCAATAAGCATTACACTTGGTTCTTAATTTTGAAGTCTTATTTTATTACTTATATTAAAAGTAGCATAATCATTTTAGACAGTATCCTTCCATCCACTACTTCTATCTAAATGAAATGGGATATGAATTTCTGACTCTGGATATATGCCAAGGACTATGACTATGATACTAAACAACTCCCAGTAGATTATTTCCAGCTCACAGTTCTTCTTGTTTATACAGATTTGGTTGAGTCTCTCAGGCAGAGAGATTTGTTCATGACTTAGCTCCTGGCCTGGTACAGTACTGGTGCCTGGGGCCAATCAGGTGTGTTAGGTCAATAGAAAGGAGTACACCCAAAAAAAAAAAAAAAAAAAAAAAAAAACTCTTTTCTTTGTTAGCTCAGAGTTCAGTATACTGAATTAAAGATAGTACTCTCATGAGCCGCCTTCTATCTCCAGAGTTAGGCAGTAACATGGCAGTACCGCAGGCAAAAATGACTTCAGTCCTGAACTCTCCATTGTGGAAACCTGTCTTCAGGCATCAGATTTGTCCAGAGTTGGAATTAGAAGCAACTTGGCCCACTCATCCACACCAGGATGAGAAGGAGGTATTTACTTTTCTTTATCTTTTTGTTTAAGTGGAAACTGTTGGCTAGTATTTATTACCTTAAGTTATAAACATTGCGTTTCTATCTTATCATCCCCCATGGGGCTGCTCACTCCTTGAGACATAGGCTGTCCCTTGTTATTTCTATCCCCACTGTGTGCAGCATGGGTCTGTGTGCAATGAGTGTTCAAAAGTGTGGAGTGAATGACATTTCATTGAAATACAGTCGGTGCTCAGTAAATCTGTCTCAGTGGTATTGCATAAAGAAGTAGGCTGACTTCTAGGGCCTGCTGAGCCACACTTTAGAGCAGATGATGTGTATGTATTGTCCCTTTAGTCACCATTGAACTGTAGCACTGAGTTTAGGCATATATTCTTAGAACAAGTTTGCCTTCTCCACTTTTCCCTCTTTTCTATTCTATTTTTCTTCCTTTTTCCCTCACCCCCTTTTCACTCTCCCCTCCAAAATGTCCCATGGTTCATTTCCATACCTAGTGGCTGTTCCTCTTGTAGTCTCCATTGCCTCTTTGTTACATCTGCCCTGCAGACCCTGTCTTCCCTTGGCCCGTGCCACACACACTGCCTTCTCTTACTAACGACTCCATCTGCTTCCTTGTTGCCCTTTCTTATTCCTCCTTCTCTAAAGGACAGGCTTTATTCGGGCTTCCTTTTCTTTTCCATGACTCCCCAAGACTTCCTCCTGTCTGCTCTCTCTTATGGCCATATCTGGAGGAATAATTTCTACATATCAGCTACTAGCCCTAGTACTTCTCCCCAGACTTTATCTCCATCTTCCCTTTATGTTTCCATATCCCCATCCTGTCTCTCATTAGCTCCAAAGTATAAAACCAAAATGTCTCCCCAACAGACTGCTCACATCTGTTATTTGTCTGGGTCTTAGCCACTGCTCCCTAGCCTTCCCTTCACTCCTGCCCTGCTCTTGCCATTCCTATGCAGTCAGCTATACACTCTGTGGATTCTTCTTTGTGATGTTCATCTCTCTCCTTTCCTCTGTCTCCATCTTTATCCAAACCCTTTCCTTGCACTGCATTATTACATTAGGACCTACCAAGATTTTTTGTTTTCAGTCACTGCGTTATCTTGTCATTCCACTGCCAAGCACCATTAATGGCTCCCCATTGCCCACAGGGTGAAGTCTAAACTCCTCAGTGTGACAGTCAAGGCTCTCTACAGTCTCCTTTCACCTTACCTATCTGACTCTAGTTCCCACCACTCCCCAGCTGAGACTTCAGGCCAGGTCAGTCTCCCCACTGACTCTTAACCTCTGCGAGTAGTCGTATCTCAGGGCCAAGCCTGCTCATCCTTCAGCATCCAGCCCTAAGCCCATGTTCTCCAGGAGGCTTTTCTTAATTACTTTAACCTGCCAGAAGCTCTCTCTGAATTCTCAACACTGGGTATCCCCTCTAGGCATTTGGCACTGGATAATACTATGCTTTATGGTAGTGCTAGTTTTAATGCTCTTAAGTTTTATTTATGTTTACTTTTTTAACCCAAGTATCTGTCTGGTCTTCCAAATACATTTAAGCTTTTTGAGAGTACACGCCATTTTTAATTTATACTTCTGCTTTGGCCTAGTAAGTGCTCAGTGAACTTTGGTTTTTTGTTTTTTTGTTTTTTTTTTCCTTTAAATGAACATGTTACACATGATGGTTTTTTTGTTGTTTGTTCTGTTTTGTTTTTTTTGTGTGTGTGTGTTCTTAGGTCAAGAACGTCCCTGATGATCCCTGCCGCCATTTTCTCCTTGATTTTGCCCAGTCAGAGCCTGCTCAGAACTTCTGTGGGCCATATTCAGAACTTTTCAAAGGATTCATACAGGCATGTAGAAAACAGGCCCCAAAGACAGATATAGTTGCTGGTTCCACTATTGATCAAGCTGTGAACGCCACCTTTGCTGCTCTGGTGTATCGCACTCCAGATTTATATGAGAAGCTGCAAAAATATGGTAACTCATTACAGGGAATATGTTTGATCTGAAGGCTAATTGCTAAGGGTTAAGAAGGCCCATCTAAGTAAAGATTTAGAAATACTTAAAGATAGTAACCCACTTCTGCAACTTGATCTTTTTAGTTCTACTTTACCAGTCAAGAGATTCATGGTCAGTTTACAGGTAACAGATTATGAGGTATGTCAGGTAACCTTGACTTGTAGAATTAACTGTATTGAGAATTCTCATGGAAGTTTAGATGAAAGAAAATGTAGCTCATAGCCTCAGCTTCAGTGGGATCAGACAACATTTTTACACCTCCTTTCCTAATTGCCGACAAGGAGAGACAGTCTCTACACTCATCTTTACTCAGGAAAAGCATTTCAAACCCTACATAAAGCTGAGGTATAGATTTGCACAAGCACTTTGGTAGAATACGTGTTCTTTCAAGCACAGATGAAATAAGCAGGAACAAATGCTTCCCTCTGTCAGAGCAGGTGATTGACTATGCTCATGTTATTACACCTGCTATGATTATGATCACTAGACCCTGGATTGCTCACGGCCTTTAGCTCTGGCATTGCAGGCTTTATTTCCTGAATGCAAAACCTCTTAATTACTCCTCAAATGGCATGTCTTTTTTAAAAAGCTACTCAGGCCGGGCACGGTGGCGCATGCCTTTAATCCTAGCACTCGGGAGGCAGAAGCAGGCAGATCTTTGTGAGTTCAAGGTCAGCGTAGTCTACAGAGTGAGTTCCAGGACAGCTGGGGCTACAGGGAGACCCTGTCTCGAAAAGACAAAAAAAAAAAAAGAAGCTACTCAAACAAAAGTATCTTAAGACATGAATGACTGATAGAAACAAAATATCATATGAAAGAGTCTCTTTTCACTGAGGAATGTAGTGGGAGATCACCAACAAGGTTTAGGGGGAAGAAATTAGTATATGTTTTTGTAGTAAGGAAGCTGGACGATCTTTTACTTGAGGGACTTTTCATTAGAGAGATAAGGGCCTTGTAAGTTAAAAGCTGAACACAGAATGTGTCCTGATGGGGGAATGATCAAATTGTATATCTACCACATATGTATTTCTAGTAGAGAAACACTTGATCAAATATGGGAACAAGAAATAACTTTTTATAGACAGATTATTTCTAAAATGCATTGCTTATTGTTTTGTTGTTGATTTGGTTTTGGAGTGCACAGGATCAAACACAGGGCCTTGGATATGGTAGCAAGCACTCTACCACTGAGCAACATCCTTAGCTCTACTTATTGGTGGGAAAGGGGCACATTTTGTCTCAGTTCTTTGATACATATGTCATATCTAAGAACTGTTCAGGAGTTATTCAAAACTGAACTATATTTGTTCAGTTTTGTGTAGCTGTTCTGCTCATTGTTGTCTAAAAATTGGTATATTTCTAATCTTTGGGATTCCCTTCATTACATGCTATCATGGTATGAAGCCTTTTTAAAAAATATATATTTATGGGCTGGGCATGATGGCACACGCCTTCAATCCCAGCACTTGAGAAGCAGAGGCAGGACAATCTCTGTGAGTTTTAGGCTAGCCTGGTCTACAGAGGGAGTTCTGGGCCAGTTGGGGCTACAGGAAGACCCTGTCTCAAAAAGACCCCCAAAAAATATATATAATTTTTACTTTTTTGTGTATGAGTATATTTCCTGCATGTATATAAGTGCACCTGTCTCACGCAATTCCCATGGAGATCAGAAGAAGATGTGGGATACCCTTGAAACTAGAGTTATGGATAGTTGTTTGCCACCATGTGAGTATTAGGAATTGAACCCAGGTCCTCTGCAAGAGCAGCCAGTACTCTTAACTACTGAGCCATCTTTTCAGCCCCATGGTGTAAAGCCTTTTAAAATAGGAAAATAGAAGAGATTTTCAACTAGAACCCAAGCTGCATAAGGCAGGGACCAAGTCTTTTTCTCAGCATTGTGCTCCCAGTGCCTATAATAGAGCCTGGCACATTTTAGGATTTCAGAAAGAAGTATTTACTGGATTATATACCATACAAGAGAGAGCTTCACTCTAGGGTATTGCTTTGGGGTTTTAGATGAAGAGAAAAGGCAGACTTTATAGGTGTTTAAAAAATTATTAGAAGGATTGTTTATGATTTGAAAAGCATACTCATTCATATAGAGACTTGCAAAGTCAAGCTTAAAATATATGTGAACTACTAATCTCACTTACATAGTACTTCTGTCAACATTTTTCTACATCTCTCTGGCCTTAGATATAGTCACGTGTGCATATGTATTTATCCATATGCTCCTTTTTAAAATGAGATCATTTTGCTCATACTGTTTTATAACTTGTTTTCTTATTTAATGTACCATAAACCATTCCCCATGTCATTTTTCGACTACCCCCACCTAAGCTAGCTGGCTAGTAAGCATGAAAAATCCTCCTATCTCTCTATCCCGTACAATGTTATAGATGTTCAGCTTTTTTTTTTTTTTTTTTTCCTTTAGAGACAGGGTCTCCCTGTAGTCCCAGCTGTCCTGGAACTCACTCTTTACACCAGGCTGGCCTTGAACTCACAAAGATCCGCCTGCCTCTGACTCCCGAGTGCTAGGATTAAAGCCGTGTGCCACCATACCTGGCTAGGTGTTCAGCTTTTTATGTGGTCCTCATGCTTGTGTAACAATCATTGTTACCCACTAAGCCGTCTCCCCAGTTCCCATGCCAAAGATTTTTTTTAATTAAAATAAAAACATTTATGTATATGAATATTTTGCCAGCATCTATTTAAGTTAACCATAACCATGCCCAGAAAGGTCTAAAAAAGGCAACAGATCCCCTGGACCTGGAGTTGTTAGTCGCCATGTGGGTGCCAGGAACCAAACCAGGTTGTCTGCAAAAGCAGCAAGTGCTCTGCTCCTTTTTTTAGTCATATCTTTTTATTTATTATTTTTTTATGTGTATGAGTGTACTGTCTACATGTAGGTTGGCACACCCATGTCGTTCAGTGCCATGGAGATCAAAAGAGGGCATCGGATTCCCCTGGAACTGGAGTTGAGACAGTCCTTAGCCTCCATGTGGGTGCTGGGAATCGAACCTGGGTCCTCTGCAAGAGCACTCGGTACTCTTAACCGCTGAGCCATCTCTCCAGCCCCGCAAGTGCTCTGCTCTTAACTACTCAGCCATCTCTCCATCTCCCTATCAAAAGTTTTTAGTTAGTTAGTTAGTTTCTTTGTTTGTTTGTTTGTTTTTGGTCTTTTTTGAGGCAGGGTCTCCCTGTAGCCACAGCTGGCCTGGAACTCACTATATGGACCAGGCTGGCCTCAAACTCACAGAGATTTGCCTCCCTCTGCATAAAGGCATGCACCACCACGCCCAGCAATATCAAAGATTTTTAAATTCAATTTTAGTATTTATACTTCTTTACTTTTAGTATTTTTTATATTTTACTTTTCTATAGTCCATGCTTTTTAATAGCACTGCCATTTCAGAATTATTAGTGTGAGCAAAGTTAGATTAAAGTGACATAGAGAACCTGTCTAGGTATTTGTGCCTTAATGATTTTTCTCTCAAGACTCTCTTGCCATCTCCAATCTGTAATTGTGAGGAGGATGTTAGGAAATCTGACACCGTCTTCTGACCTCCGTGGCATTGCATGACGTGGGTGCACAGACCTACATGCAGACAGTACATTCATACACATAATAAATAAATAAAATTAAAAAAAAAAAGGAAATTCAGAAGCTTAATGAGGTAATAGTGAACTGTGCTAGCTGAATATAATCTCTTCCTCTCTCTTTCTTTCCCTAGTAAACAGTGGGGGCAAAGTAGCTCTGAGTGAGGAGTTCGCCCAGGTTTATTCATTGGCAGATGGAATTCGAATATGGATGGTAAGATTTCCCTTTCCTTGCAATTTTGATGTGCCATAGGTTTTTCCACTAAAATACACTAAACTTCCATACCATAATAGATATATAAAGTAACCTAGAGCCCTTGAATCATAGTATGGTGTTGAAAATGCTGAGTGATCAGGGTAAATTGAGCCCTCTTTGTGTTCCTTAATAACTCCAAAGGCCACTCCATAGAACTCCTTATAGCTGAGGAGTTCCCTTTCTAAGAGAAAGCATTCCCTTAGATACTGGGCAACCAGTGACAGTTTCAGGGAAGGGAAAGGCCGTTAGCACAGTAGAGAAATGGTTCTGCAGCACTAACATGGAAAAACCAAATCTCTGTTGGTAGAGTGTACAGATTATGTGCGTGCACACACACACCTTTTTCTTCTTTTTTTTTTTTTTTTTTTGGTCTTTTTGAGACAGGGTCTCCCTGTAGCCCCAGCTGGCCTGGAACTCACTCTGTACACCAGGCTGGCCTTGAACTCACAAAGATCTGCCTGCCTCTGCCTCCCCAGTGCTAGGATTAAAGGCGTGTGCCACCACACCTGGCTTCTTCTTATATAGAGTCTCAGCCTCAACTGGCCTCAAACTCCCTATGTAGTTGACACTGTCATTGAACTTTTTTTTTTCTTTTTTTTTTTGTATGTGTATGAATGTACTATCTGCATGTAGGTCTGTGCACCCGTGTAGTGCAATGCCGCGGAGGTCAGAAGAGGGTCTCCGATTCCCCTGGAACTGGAGTTAAAGACAGTTCTCAGCCGCCATGTGGGTGCTGGGGATCGAACCTGGGTCCTTTGCAAGAGCAGTCGGTGCTCTTAACCGCTAGGCTATCTCTCCAGCTCCGCCATTGAACTTTTAATCCTCTTCCCTCCACCTCCCAAATTCTAAGATTACAGTCATGTGCTATCCTGCCTTGGTTTATATGGTGCTGAAGATCAAACCTAGGGCTTTGTGTGTGCTAGGCAAGCACTCTGCTAGTCATGAATTTGAGTACATTCCCAGTCATGTAGTATTATATTACAACAAAAGTGAATGAAATAGACTTATCTGTATCAGCAAGGATGCTTCTTACAGGCTTGATGATGAGTTCTCCCTCTCCCAAGAAGCATAATGCAGAAGAATATATAAGTATGAAAACCTTATCTGAAGTAACTGTCATCTCTCTGTTTTGGTGTTAGGGATTGAACCAGGAACTTATATATGGTAGGCAAGGGGCCTACCACTAAGTTCTTTCCAGCCCCTATATAAAGTTGTAATACAAGCCAAATTTATGTTATGTATATAAATATGTAATAAAGTTAAACAAATGTACAAAAATAATAAACCCTAAAATAAATTTAGGAAAACTCTTTTCTTAGGCATGGAGATGTCTTCCTATATACTAGTGTTATTACTCTTTGTATATTTGCATGTATCTTAAATATTGAGTAGTAATTGAGAAAAGTCTTTAAATAACCAGGTAGAAAGTAGATAATGAAATTGAAAGCAAGAGATTAATCTCAGTAGTTACATAAAGATGGCTTCTGGCATTGAGATAAAATAACCAGGAGGGCTTTATGATGGATCTGACTGGTGAGCATGAAGGAAGAATTTTAGTGTCAACTTCTTGGTGGGACGATAGTAAAAGTATTGACTAAGGTAGGAAAAGTGGTCTTGGAATGTAGGAGTTAGGAGAAACATTGAACTTGGGAATTGTTATCTGAGGCATATAGCGAGATAACTCAGTAAATAAAATATTCCATAGACATTTCACAGACATTTTAAGGGAGAGATAAAGTCAACTTCAAATGTGCATTTACTTAGGAACAGACAGCATTGGACAGAATCTTAGAATGTGGTTAAAATATTCTCAATGCCCAAAATATGACCAAAATATACTGAATAAGTAAAGACCAAAATAAACAGGATTTCTCAAGAAACTTAAGGCCTGGTTATCAGAATGGCAGGAGAATCATCTGGGTGTGGCTTAGTGGTAGAGCACTTGTTTAACATGTACAGGCCTTGGGTTCAATCTCCAGCACTGCAAAAGGAAAGAAAAATAAGAGGAATGGTACAGAGCCAGTGAGACGGCTCAGTGGGTGAAGGTACTTGCTTCCAAACAACAGCCTAAATTTGATACCTGGGATCCATATGATAGAAGGAGAAACCAGTTCCTACAAGTTGTCTTCTAACTTCCACATGCACACTGTGACATATGCACCTCTTTCCCCAATACATAGTAAATGTAATTTTTTTAAAAAGTGGTAGGAGGAGAATCAAGAGTGTTGGCAAAAGAACCAGAGTACTCTGATGAAGGTTAAAGGCAAAGAGTGAAAAAGTTAGCTGCCACAGATAGTTAAGTAAGAAGGGCTTAACAATTGACCAGACACATTGTATATTATATTTCTGGTGTACCTTAGGACTGCTGAAGTTGACAGGACAGAGAACTTGGTCTCTTCTGTATCACATGTGGTGTTGCCCTGGCTGTCAGCATTGTGGCCCATGCTCCTACCATTGCCAATGCTGATCGTCAGAACCCTTCTCTGAAAGAATGCATCACTTGAAAGTGTCCCTGTGTTCAGGGTAGAATAGAGTTCAAATTTTGATCTGACCTTTGCAACAAAATAGATATGTGACTCTAGCAAAACCACATTTCCCTAGACCTCCACTTCCTTGTCTATAATTGTGGCTTTAGAGAAAGGCCACTCCAGCATCAGTGTTCTGATTTTTTATTTCTGTGGTATTTGAATTTAGGACTTCACACCTGCTGGGTAAGTGCTCTACCACTAAGCTACCAACCCTAGATCTTTTTTTTTTTTTTTTTTTTTAAATAATGAAATCATGTATATGGGCTCTTTACAAATACCACATAGTTGAAAAGGTTTCCTTTAGACAGCTTTAAAGCTTGAAAGACTCCTGGGGCTGGAGAGATGGCCTAGTGGTCAAGAGCACTGACTGCTCTTGCAGAGGACCCGGGTTCGATCCCCAGCACCCACATGGCTGAGAACTGTCTTTAACTCCAGTTCCAGGGGAATCCGATGCCCTCTTCTGACCTCCGTAGCATTGTACGACACGGGTGCACAAACCTACATGCAGACATACAAAATAAATAAAATTTTTTAAAAAAAGCTTGAAAGACTCCTATGACAAACACAAACAGCTTAGTGCAGAATCCCACAGGTAGGTGATAGCTATGTTATCCTCCATTGTCTCAGTGCTGTCTGCCTTTGAAGGGATTTTCTGTGGCTGTGCTTGATGCCTTATCTGGACAGCTTAATTATGTGGTTCTTATCATCTCCCCAGTTAGAGATGAAGCAGAAGTCCCTGGTGAACCTAGGGAACGAGGCAGAAGAAAAACGTGGTTTGGAAGCTGCAGAGGTGAACCCAGAGAGCCTGGGTAAGTATACCGTTGGGCCCTCAGGTTTCTTTTCAGAACCTAAGAACCAGTGCCCTGACTTTCAGGTAATCTTAAGTGAGGCTGTGTTGACCTAGGGAAAGTAACAAAGGGAATGGAGATATCAGAAAGGAGTGATTGCTTGAAGTGGAACATCTTTGTAATGACTTCTTTCTTAGGTGCCATCCAGTGCTTTTTGAGCTATGTCTTATTTTTTTTGTTTTTTGATGGGGTCTCCCTATAGCCCCAGCTGGCCTGGAACGCACTCTGTAGACCAGGCTGGCCTTGAACTCACAAAGATCCACCTGAGTGGTAGGATTAAAGGTGTGTGCCACCACACCTGGGTTAAACACAGTCCTTAGCCGCCAGGCGTGGTGGCACACACCTTTAATCCTACCACTCGGGAGGCAGAGGGAGGCAGAGGCAGGCAGATCTTTGTGAGTTCAAGGCCAGCTTGGTCTACAGAGTGAGTTCCAGGACAGCTGGAGCTCCAGGGAGACCCTGTCTTGAAAAAAACCAAAAAAATAAAAATAAGAAAATAAGTCCAAAAAATCTTCATAAATTGTAGTTGGGCATTGTGGTACACACCTTTAATCCCACCCAGCATCTGTAAGGCAGAGACAGGTGGATCTCTGTGAGTTCCACGCCACTGAGAATGATGGTACCTATCTCAAAACAAAACAAAACAAAAACAACACAACAAAGTAATGAAAACAAAGCATAAATCTGGGCCAGTGAAATGGCTCAGCAAGGAAAGGCACTTGTTACCAAGCCTGGCTACCCAGAACCCCACATAGCTGAAGGAGAGAACTGACTCCTGGAAACTGTTCTCTGACCTCCAGCTCTGTACTGTGGCATGCACACACATGCACACACACAAAGGTATACAGGCAAATAAATGTAATAAAAAAAATTTTTAAATACAGAAATCTATAAAAAAATTTTTAATTTGTGGCTGAACAGATAGATAGCTCAGCTGCTCTTACAGAGGACCCAGGTTCAAAATCCCAAAACCCNTATTTATTTATTTATTTATTTATTTATTTATTTATTTATTTATGTCTTTTTGAGACAGGGTCTCCCTGTAGCCCCAGCTGTCCTGGAGCTCACTCTGTAGACCAGGCTGGCCTTGAACTCACAGAGATCTGCCTGCCTCTGCCTCCCAGGAGCTGGGATTACAGGTGTGCACTACCACAACTGGCAAAGCCCTATTTTTATAAAGAACTGAGTTGAAGTTTTTACAGGAGAAATAGTGTGATGCCTGGGATTTGCTTGGAAACCTTCAGGGAGAGGGAGTGGAAGGGAAGGTTGGCTGTGAATTGATAATTATTGAGCTGTGAGAATGTGGCAGAGTCCTCTATCTCTATGTATGTTGGAAATGATCACTTCAGAAAAAAGGTGAACTGATACCCTTAGCAAGATCTTGATTTATATAGTGAGATGAAATTTTAGTCTAATCTGTCAGATGCACATATCTGCACATTTATTAAGTATTTTTAGCCTTGAATTATGAATTTTAGATTTTCTCTTCAAAAGTAGCCAGTAAGTTTAATTTTTAATTTTCTTCATTACCATGTTTTGATTTTTTTTGCCTTTAGCAAAGGAATGCATTCAGAAAAGTCTTTTATTACTGAAATTTTTGTCCACGGGCAAAAGTTTAAAAGAAAACTGTGACAAGTTGGGGCCTGTTGATGAAATTGATCATCTCCAGCCACTTGACAGGCGACAGAGGACAAGCTCTGTGGTAGAAGAACATTTCCAAGCCTCAGCATCCACCACCGAAGCAACATTTCCCACTGCAGGGGACAAGAGTCCTGGCTTGGAGAGCCAACCAAAGCTGCCACCCAGCAGTGGCACCTCTGCTGCAGAAATCTCCATAGCTGAAGAGCCCTCCTCACCATCCACACCCTCCCGGCGGCCTCCTTTCACTCGAGGGCGACTCCGGCTGCTCTCTTTCAGATCCATGGAGGAGGCCAGACCAGTGCCAACAGTCAAAGAGAAATACCCGGTGTTGAGAGATGTCATGGACTTCATTAAAGATCAGTCACTCTCGCATGAAAGGTCAGCCAGTCATTTCCTTCTAGCACTTCCCCTTTTGAAGCTGTAGGTAACCAGTCTAATCAAAGGCTTAAAGTTCAGGTTTAAAATGAACACATAGCCTGGCCTGGTGGAGCACACCTTTAATCCTAGCACTCGGAGGCAGAGGCAGGTGGATCTTTGTGAGTTCAAGGCCAGCCTGGTCTACAGAGTGAGTTCCAGGACAGCCAGAGAGACGGGGAGACCCTGTCTCGAAAAGACCAAAAAATAAATAATAAAATAAAATAAAATAAATGAACACATAATATTAAGGGTACATCTAGACTGATTTTAGAACAGTCAAGATAAAAAAATTGGTTAGTGTTTTTTTGTAAGATTTGAGTACTGTAGGCTAGGGATAGTAGCTCAGTTGGTAGAATGCTTGCCTAACATGCACAGAGCCCTGGGCTTGATCTTCAGCACCACATAAACACTGGGTATGGTAGTTGGTACACACGTCTGTAATACCAGCATTTAGAAGTAGAGACAGGAGGATCAGATGAGGCAAGGCCAGCCTGGGCTATAAGAGTTACTCTCTCAAAAAGAAAAAAAAAATTGGGGCAAGAGAGTCAGCAGTTGAGAACATGTGCTGCTCTTTCAGAAGACCCAGGTTCAGTTCCTAGCACCCATGTCTGCTTAATCACAAACACCTGTAACTCTAGTTCCTGCCTCCCCAGGCACCTGCACTTACGTGCACATACTTCCACACAGATACACAATCATACACATAATTAAAAATAGTAATTTTTTTTTTAAGAATTGTGCATTTGGAACGGGGTGTGATAGTGCACACTTTTAATCCCAGCACTTAGGAGGCAGAGGCAGGTAGATCTCTGTGAGTTCAAGGCAGAGTGAGTTCCAGGACAGCTGGGGCTACAGGGAGACCCTGCTTAAAGACAAAAAAAAAAAAGAAAAAGAAAAAAAAGTTTTAATTTGTTTTCTTTTTTTTGGTCTTTTTGAGACAGGGTCTCAAAACTCAGAATTTACTATGTAAAGCCAGGTATGGTGGCACACACCTTTAATCCCAGTACTTGGGAGGCAGAGGCAGGCGGATCTCTGTGAGTTCAAGGCCAGCCTGGTCTACAGAGCAAGTTCCAGGCCAGCTGGGGCTACAGGGAGACCCTGTTTCGGAAACACACTGCACACACACACAAAAGAATTTTGCATTTAGGGCTGAAGAGATGGCTCAGCAGTTAAGAGCACTTTCTGCTCTTGCAGAAGACCAAGATTTGATTACCAGGACCCATATGGTGGCTAACAATTATCCAGCAAGTCCAGTTCCATGGAATCGGACTCTCTCTTCTAGCCAGTGTGGGCATTGCATGACAAGGGTGCACTTAATATACATGCAGGCAATACAGTCATACACATAAAATAAAAATAATAAAGAAAGATATCAAGGTTGCTTTTAAGTTTTAATCAAAAATAAAGTTTTAGACTTCTGCACAGGTGGTACATAATGATTTCCTGTGCAGCCGAGTAGCAAGTAGTACACATCCTGGTGTTCTTTGTAGTGACGTTCTAGTTCTTCACAGTAGAACTTCCTTTCCTTCTTATGGCTTCAGAGCTTGGATGGAAGGTCTGGTGTTTTTCCTGACTTGAATTCTATTTCCAGTGTTGTAAAGGTTCTTTCCTTGAGGAAAGTCCAAGCCCAGAGCATTCTCGAAGTCCTGAGGATAATTCAGTACTGTACAGAATCTCTTGGACAGCCCCACTGCTTCCATCCACCATACATACTTTTCCTACTGGAACTTCTGACCTGCCAGAAAGACTTTACCAAGTAAGTCCAAATGACAGATATGCTAGCAAAACAAGCAGAGGTCATTTTAAAGAAATCCTAATTGTCCTAATTGATTACTCCATAATTTTCACGTATCAAATTTACATTGTGGGGAATTTCTTATCTCAAGGAAAAATGCATTATGTGTTTTTTAGTAAAAACCAAGCATAGGATTATTCCTCTCAATGACTTTGTCAGCTTTACTTGACAGTAAAAATTGAATTCCTTATGCATCCATCCTGTCATATGGCTTCTAGAATCTGAGCTAAATATGACATTAATCAAAGTGATTTCAAGGTTGCTCTAACCTTTACTCAGCAAATATTTTTTGTCTACCATGCCAGGCACCAATCTAAGCATCATATATACAGAAACATAAGAAAGGTCCCTGTTCTAAAGGAGTCAAATTCTCTTGGAAAGTGAGAGAGCATTAATAATAAATAAATGAGGCAATCTCATAGTGGTACAAGTATGTGATGATTTAATGTACTGTGACATAGTTTGAGTAGTCAAAAAAAGTGGGCTGAGGAGACAGCATATAAACCAAGAAACGAATAAGCAGATGAGATTCTGGGAGTGTACTAAAGAAGGAACAGTGTGAGACTCCAGCGTAGGGACTCCAGCCAAGGGACAGAAAGAAAGCCAGCATGGCTGAGTGAAAGGGATAAGTGGGTAAACCAAGTCAGAGCATGAGGCAGACCCTTTTACACAAGGCCTTTGCATTTTACACTGAGTTTCAGATGGAAAACCATGGGAGAGTTTGCAGCCCAGAAGGATGGGCACAGTGGGTAAATGTTTATAAGAGATGCCTCTGGCTATTAGATAAAAAGTATGGAAGTCAGAAAAGCAGTTAGCTTTAATCCCAGCACTCAGGAGGCAGAGGCTAGCGGATCTCTGAGAGTTCAAGGCCAGCCCGGTCTACATAGCGAGTTCCAGGATAGCTGGGGCTATAGGAGGACCCTGTCTCGAAAAGACCAAAACAAAAGAAAAGCAGTTAGGAGATTGTTGCAATAATACAGGCAAGAGATGATGATGCTTTGACCAAAAAGAACTCTTTCAGAAATGGAGAGGAAGGAAAGGCTTTCAGGATATTATTTTAGAGGTGGAATTGTCAGGACTCACTTGCTGTTTCGTCCATTGCAACTGGAAGCCATTGTACCTCTTTTTACTTAAGTTTCTGTGCTACTCTGTTCAGCTTGCTGCTTCTTGGATCTTTTGTTGAAGGGATGAAGATTAACAAGTCAAAGTCCTGCTAAGTTTTTGATCTGCTCTGTTTTTAGTTACTTTGGACACTTGGAAGGCTGTGGGGCTGATCTACACAAAGAAATTCGAGACACTTACTATCAGCTTGTTCTGTTTTTGGTCAAAGCAATTAAAGGATTTAATAGCATAAATGACAGGTACTGGATTGCCTTTAATTTTTGGAGGAAAAAAGTTATTTTTTTCTGATTCTAAGTAAAACATGTTTTATGTTAAAAATGCAGAAAACCATAAAATTAACCTTTAGTCTAGAGATAATCACTAATACTGGTATATTCTCCTATTCTTTTTTTGTGTATCTAATGTGTGTGTGTTAAGGAAAGATTTTGGATGTCTAAGAATGAACAGCTTATTATCTGTCATTTTTTGATGCATTGTATACAGTTTAAAAATTGAGTACAAACCCACTTCTTGATCTCCTCTATAGTGAGTAATCTAGGCATAAACTTAAAATCAAGTGGCTCTCCTGTAATTGTATAGCTTTGGCTAATTTGGGGCTGGCCCCAATCTTGCCATTTATCAGTAGGAGACTTCACTACTAAGTCACTATCAGATGACCTTGTGGTGGATATGAAGGTGAAAATCTTATTTCCACCTTTCAGAATTAAGTTTGTTTTTTTTTTTAATTTTATTTATTTCTGTATGTGTATAAATGTACTATCTGCATGTAGGTTTGTGCACCCATGTCATGCAATGCCGCGGAGGTCAGAAGAGGGCGTCCAATTCCCCTGGAACTGGAGTTCTCCTGGAATTGGAATTTCAGACGGTTCTTGGCCGCCATGTGGGTGCTGGGGATCGAACCTGGGTCCTCTGTAAGAGCGGTCGGCGCTCTTAACCGCTAGGCCATCTCTCCAGCCTCAGAATTAAGTTTTGAAGCATGTTTGTGTGGAATCCTTTCATACAAATTACCACCAAACCAGGCTGCCAATTTATACTGCCCCTCTTGTCCTTATTGTAGTGGGCTGCATTGGTAACTGTCACCTATCCGAACTCTTTAGGTCTCTGCTGCCTGCTTTATCCTGTGTCCAGACAGCCTTGCTTCATCTTTTGGATATGGGCTGGGAACCCAGTGATCTTGCCTTCTTTGTTGACATCCAGTTACCAGATCTCCTCATGAAAATGTCACAAGAAAATATCAGCGTCCATGACAGTGTGATCAGGTAAGAACACAGTCTTGTACTCTACAGTCCCTAGAATGGGGATGGAGTAGGGGGGGCATGGGGATGAGCTGGGAAGAGTCTGCAGTCTATCCTGGCTCTGTCACACGCATGCTGGGTGACTTCGCAGTTATTTAACTGCTCTGTGCCTCCCTTTCTTTATCTTTAAAGCTGTCTCCAAACTTGTGAAGAAAGCACAAGTTACATTTTGGAGTGTCTAGAACAGTGTCTGGCACACAGTGGGTCTGGGTAAATCAGTGCTGGGTGAACTTCAGAGATGAGAAGCATCTTTTTGTTTTGGTCTTTTTGAGACAGGGTCTCCCTGTAGCCCCAGCTGTCCTGGAACTCACTATATAAACCAAGCTGGCCTTGAACTCACAGAGATTCGCCTGCCTCTGCCTCCCAAGTACTGGGATTAAAGGCATGCGCCACCATGCCTGATGAAAATAGTAAAAATTTTTATAAGATAATAGTGTTTTAATTATTTTTGATAATATTGAGTACTGTTGAACAATACAGTATTAAAATAGTGGCATAGCTATCAGATTGAGAAACAGAAAGGGTCCTTCTACCACAGTACAGTCAAGGGATATTAAAGGGCCTGAAGGAGAACTACTCCAAAGGAGAAAAGAGTACATGCATGGTTCTCATCAAATACAATTATAAAATATTGTAATATTTTTATCAGGGTAATCAGTTACAATAATTTTAAAAAACACAATAGAATAAATCACTAGGTACTTTACAATGAACTTAGATAATTTTCCTACCCAGAGTATTTCTTTCATACAAATTATTAATTTCCAGAAGAAAACATTTTCTCACTGTGTAAGAAGAAAAGAAAGATGAGGAGTAAGCTGATGGTGGGGTCATTTTCGGTTTTTTGAGGCCTAAAGTAACATGTTGAATTGGAGAATCCTTGGGGGTCTTTTGAGGCCTAATGTAACATGTTGAATTGGAGAATCCTTGGGGGTCTTTTGAGGCCTAATGTAACATGTTGAATTGGAGAATCCTTGGGGGTCTTTTGAGGCCTAATGTAACATGTTGAATTGGAGAATCCTTGGGGGTCTTTTGAGGCCTAATGTAACATGTTGAATTGGAGAATCCTTGGGGGTCTTTTGAGGCCTAATGTAACATGTTGAATTGGAGAATCCTTGGGGGTCTTTTGAGGCCTAATGTAACATGTTGAATTGGAGAATCCTTGGGGTTTTTTGAGGCCTAATGTAACATGTTGAATTGGAGAATCCTTGGGGGTTTTTTGAGGCCTAATGTAACATGTTGAATTGGAGAATCCTTGGGGTTTTTTGAGGCCTAATGTAACATGTTGAATTGGAGAATCCTTGGGGGTTTTTT